>OY856410.1:516253405-516415905 GCA_963693085.1 Alisma plantago-aquatica | reverse complement strand
GAGTATATTTTGACTATGCCTACCATTACTACCAATCTGCCCGAAGCTCAAGCAACTGTGGCATTTGCTACATATGGATGAGGTTGTGGTGTTAGATCACAACCCAAATATGCTTTTTGTGATCTAAAATACAAAGATGGTTTTCATTAGATTGGTGAAACAAGTACATAAGACTCTCTTATATAGGAGAGAGTAAGAAAGATCTAGAAACAAGAATATTCTAGAATAAGGAAAAGGACTAATGGGCTAATAGACAAAGGCCCATAACACAATAACAAAATAAAATAAAAGCCAGGAAAATATATATACTAATACTCCCCCTCAAGCTGGAGCGTAGATGTCAATCATGCCCAGCTTGGCTATCAGCGTAGTGAATCTAGTCTTCGGAAGAATTTTGGTGAAAATATCTGCAATTTGATCCGCAGTTGGTGTATAAGGTGTAGAAATCTGATCAGATAAGACAATCTCCCGAACAAAATGGCAATCAACTTCTATGTGTTTGGTGCGTTCGTGGAAGGTGGGGTTGCTGGCAATGAAGATAGAAGCCTTGTTGTCACAGTGCATTGGTATGAATGTAGCAACAGAAATACCGAAATCTCGTAGAAGACTGCGTACCCAGAAAAATTCGCAGGTGGTGTGAGCCATGGCTCGATATTCTGCTTCAGCACTTGAGCGAGCAACAATAGTTTGCTTCTTGCTTCGCCACGTTACCAAGTTACCACCTACAAAAGTGCAGTATCCAGAGGTAGATCTCCGATCTATCTTGCTTCTAGCATAATCAGAATCAGAGTATCCAATAATATTACAATGACCATGTTTCTTATACAACAGACCTTTGCCACGAGAACTTTTCAAATACTTCAGAATATGGCAGGCAACATCTCAATGTCATTGACAGGGCTTATCCAAATATATACTTACGAGACCAACTGCGGAAGTGATATTAGCCCTAGTGACAGTAAGGTAGATGAGTTTTCCAACCATTCTGTGGTACTAATGATGATCAGGATATGGAGGAGGGGTGTCATCATCCCAGTTAGT
Organism: Alisma plantago-aquatica; assembly: GCA_963693085.1. Lineage (NCBI taxonomy): Eukaryota > Viridiplantae > Streptophyta > Magnoliopsida > Alismatales > Alismataceae > Alisma > Alisma plantago-aquatica. The sequence continues at coordinate 516,414,864 of OY856410.1, read as the reverse complement.
GTTGGGATCCAAAGGTGTATTAGTAGGCTTAGCCCCTAGCATTCCTGTCTCTGATAGGAGATCCAAAACATATTTGCGCTGCGACAAATAAAGACTAGAGGAAGAATGAGAGACTTCAATTCCCAGAAAATACCTTAGTTTGCCTAAATCTTTGGTAATAAAGTGCTTTTCCAAGTATGTCTTAGTAGCCTGAATGCCTGCATAGTCGCTTCTAGATAAGATAATGTCATCAACGTAGACGATGCCAATTACAAGACCAGAGGTAGTTTTCTTAACAAACACTGAGTGACCAGATTGAGAGCGACGAAAGTCAAACATCTGAAGAATAGAGCTAAGCTTGTCAAACCAGGCTCAGGGACTTTGCTTAAGGCCATAAATAGCTTTGCGAAGGCGACACACTTTGGAAGAAAAATTGGGAGGCTGCGCCATGTAAACCTCCTTATGCAGATCTCCATACAGAAATGCATTTTTGACATCTAGTTGAAATAAGGGCCAATTATAATTTACAGCCACAGAGATAAGGATACAAACAGAATTCAGTCAAGCCACAGGAGAGAAAGTCTCAAAGTAGTCAACTCCATATGTCTGAGTGTAGCCCTTGGCTACCAGGCGAGCTTTGAGTCGTTTAATGGTACCATCTGGTTGATATTTGGCTGTGAAAATCCACCTGCAACCAACTGGTGAACAACTAGGTGGTGCATCAACCAAATCCCAAATATGTCTATCAGTGAGAGCCTGCATTTCAGTTTCCATGGCTTGACGCCATGCCGGGTTTTGGAGAGCCTGAGCAACATTCTTAGGAATAGTAACAACACATAAAGCAGAAGTGAAATTTGCAAAAGTATTTTCCAAATTAGCAAGTGCAGAAATTCCCAATGGGATGTTGCGTGCAAGAGCAAGTGCCTTTGCGTAAACTGATAGGAATGTCTAAGTTAGAAAATACCTGAGATGTTGGCTGATCTACTAACGAGGTTGGAAGACTTGGTTGGGCCATAGAGGGATTTGGTTCCTTTGGTCTTGTCTGGTAGACTTTTAAAGGAGGAGCCGGTGCAACAATGCTATCTGATAGGGCATTATCAACATGCATATCTAAAGGTATTCTGTCAGTAAATCAGACGTTAGGGCGGATCTAGCAAAGGAGTAGAACGACATATGTTCAAAAAAGACCACATCAGCCGACACCATCCATTTGTTAGTAATTGGGTCAAAACAGCGGTACCCTTTTTGTGTCCGAGAGTACCCCACGAAAATACACTTGGTAGCACGAGGATCCAGTTTAGTAAGGTCGGTACGCAAAATTTTCACAAAACACGTACTCCCGAAAATACGAAGAGGTACGATGAATCGAGGTGCATCCGGGTATAAAATATGAAAAGGCACTTAATTGCCAAGAATAGAGGATGACATGCGGTTAATAAGATAACAAGCAGTCGAAACAGCTTCTGGCCAGAAACCATGAGGAACATGATAGTGAAAGAGATGTGTACGCGCAACCTCAAGGAGGTGTCAATTCTTGCGTTCAGCAATGCCATTCTGTTGGGGTGTATAAGTACAAGAGGTTTGGTGAATAGTACCCATTTTGTTGCAAAACAAATTTACTGACCTTTGCATGAATTCAAGGGCATTATCAGTTCGAAAGATTTTAATGGGTTTACCAAACTGGGTACGTATCTCAGCAAAGAAAGTGGTAATAGTGTCAAGAATATGAGATCTCTCTTTTAATAAAAACAACCAGGTGGTTCTAGAAAAGTCGTCAATAAACTCATAAAGTATTGATATCTAGAAATACTAGCAATAGATCATGCTCCCTAAATATCAACATGCACAATATCAAAAGATGCTTTTGAGGTAATACAGTTTTTCTTAGTAAAAGTGGACCAAGTTTGTTTCCCTAACTGACATGTTTCACAATGAAAATCTGACTCATAAATATCAGGTAATATATACTTCAATTTTGCCGGTGAAGGGTGCCCCAAGCAGTAATGCCACTGAATGCCGGTCACAGAGGTAGTCAGGTAAGCCGTCGTCTTCGGTGCATCCAAGTAGTAGAGCCCATCTGGTCCCTCATGGCCCGAACCAATCTTCATCCTCGTACGCAAATCCTAAAAAATAACACCATCTGGGTCAAAGATAATTGAGCATTGTAAGCTCTTAACAGTTCTACTCACATATAACATGTTGATAGGAAATTTAGGAACAAAAAGTGCAGAGTTCAACATAAGACGACCATCAATATAGATATTCCCTATTCCGGAAACAAATGTTTGAGAACCATCAATTAGGGTGACAGTCGGAATGGCATCAATTTTATGCAAGGTAGAAAATAAAGATCAATTGCCAGTAATATGAGAGGTGGCACCTGAGTCAATGACCCATTTATGTTTACCAGACTGTGCAAGAAGAGCAGATTGTGTCAGAAGAGCAGAACCGCCAGTAGTGGAGGTCTCAACAGAAGAGGCCAGGTGCGCTTGGAGTAGCTTCTCAACTTCAGATCTGATCCAATCAACATATGGCGAGGCAGACGTAGAGGCAGAGGTGTCAGGCTGGTCTGAAGAAACCTGATTTGCCCAAGCAGGTTTGCCGTGCTTGATCCAACATCGGTCTTCAGTATGATTGGTGCGCTTGCAAAAATTGCAGAAATGTGGTTCAGTAGAGGAGTTAGCGCCCGAGGAGTACGAACCACGACCAACACCTGGAGTAGAGCGGCCTCGACCGTGACCACGGCCACGTCCACGTCCACGTCCACAGAAAGAATCTCCAGATCGAACAACTAGAGCAGCATTGTCAGAAAGTTTAGGAGTCGCCTGAGATACAGAAGGAAAACACTGCACGTGTTTCAGAACATCACATAAGGTGGGCAATGGATCACTGGAGAGCATCTGATCTACGACACCCGCAAAGGAGGATGGTAGGTCAACAAGAAATTGAACGAGTTGTAGTTCATTCTGTTGTCTTTGTGCTTCCTTAATATTTGAGGATAGGGGATGATACACCTCAAACTCATCCCAAAGGGCACAACATTGATTGTAGTAATCTTCAATGGCAGCTGAGGTAGAATACTCCTTGGCCAGGTGTTTGAAAATATCAAATACCTTCTTGGGATTTTGTTGATGAGAATAGACGTGGGAGAGTTGATCCCACATATCCTTAGCCGTGCGCATGCGCAGAAGGAATTGGCTGTTTTTGGGTTCAACACTGTTGACCATCCAAGTCATAACCCCAGAGTCGTCCTTGGACCACGTGTCATACGCCTGTTTAGTTTTGTCATCAGCAGTAGCAGTCGGTTCCGCCGGCCCGGTAGTAGTCAGATGGGAATAGCGCCCCTGAGCTTTGACATATAAATTCAAAGGAGGTTGCCCAGATATGATAGTTGGAACCGTCCAACTTGGTAGTCGTCACACAGAGATTGCGAAGCGGATCGGAGGACGCCATAGGAGGTGATAGAATACATGACGACACAACAGACAGTAGTGGCAGGCCGGAGCAGGAATCGCGTAGCAATCAGTAGACAGAGCAACAGACAGAGAAGCAGGCACGTAGCAGTTAGCAGACAGAGCAACAGGCATGCAGCAGCAGTAGGCATATAGCAGATGAGAGCAGTAGAAACCCAATCACAAGGGCAGGTCTAAAAATACCCATACACGGGAAGAAGATAGTAGAAGGAGATGTGATGCATCAGATCCCATAAACTCACTTCAGGGCAGCAGTAAATATAGGAAACCTACGCCCATAGTAACAAGTTCGGGATTCGGCAATTTTTCGGCTCGCTGGAAAAAATCGAAATTCGGAAAAAATTGAGAAAAGTCGTGAAAAGATCAATAAATTTCGGTCAAAGTTCGGTCAACTATTCGGAAATAATCGAGATTAAGTCGGAAATATAAGTATATACATATATATATGTATGCATATATATGCATGTGTATATATATAGATAAATGTATGTATGTACATACGTATATGATGCATGTAACTGTTACGGCCACAAGGCATACAATCTTAGTGAGTAAAAATGTAGGAAAAGAAGTAAAAAATAGTTGAGAAATAACATGAACTGTCCAGAGGAGTGGGGCTTTGAGGTTTAGTGTGTATTAGGAATTTTGTGTACATGGTTTGGTAAAAAAAGAGCAAGCGACTTAAAAGAGAAAAATCGTGAAAAATCGTGAAAAGTCATGAAAAATCGTAAAAAATCGTATAAATCGCGAAAAAGCGGGATTAATCGTGAAAAGTCGTGAAAAATCGGCGATTGGCGTATTAATCGTGATGAATATTCGGGAGCCTATAACATCGTGAAAAATTGCCAATTTTTCGTAAAATTCAGAGACTTTTGTTACTATGCCTACGCCAACATGGAGGAAAACCTTATTCCTTCATGAGGTGTAGGCAGAGACAGCAAGATCCGGTTACACCTTCAATGTGCGATAACTGGAAAGTTATCGGAGACGTCCGGAGACTGGTGAGAAAGGAAACGAGAGGTGGTGGAGGTGGAGGCTAGCCGGAGGGAGAGATGGTGGGGAAAGGAGGGAATGATGACGAGATGGAAGAGGGCTGAGTGGAGAAGGTGGTGGCTAGCCGGAGGAGTGGGACATCAGCCGGGGCTGTTGGATGGAGGTGGGGAGGGTGGCGGGCAGGGATAGGAAGAAGGGGCGGCGGGCACAGAGAGGATGCATGGGCTGATGGTGGTGGATGGGGGTGGGTGTGTGGGTAGAGGAAGAAGGGGCGGCGGTGGTTGTAAGGGTGGAGGAAGAAGGGGCGGCGAGTGGTGGAAGGGTGGCGGAAAGGAGGGCAGGGGCTGGGCGGCGACAACTTGTGTGGGGGGGGTGAGAGAGGAGAAGAGGGGTGGCGGCTAGGGTTTTTGTGGGCATATGTTAGGGTTGGGGTTTAAGGAGGATCGGCCCGCTCTGATACCATCTAAAATACAAAGATGGTTTTCATTATATTAGTGAAACAAGTACATAAGACTCTCTTATATAGGAGAGAGTAAGAAATATCTAGAAACATGAATATTCTAGAGTAAGGAAAAGGATTAATAGGCTAATAGACAAAGGCCCATAATACATTAACAAAATAAAATAATAGCCAGGAAAATATATATACTAATATGTGACAAGGTGGGCCATACAAAAGATCATTATTTCTAGAAGCTACGAAACCCCTATGACACCAGATTCTTAAAGTGTTTCCCATGTGTCTCTTATCTTCTGAGGAGTTTTCGTTGAGCATTCTAGTCCTCTATGGATATTGTATCCATTCAATATTTTACTTATTAAGCCTCAACTCACATTGCTACCAACCTTGAGACTGCATGATTGCTTCACATGACAACTAGATCGTGGATTGAGGGGCTATTCAACATATGATAGGTATGAGAATTGAGAACATACTGATGACTTCTAATTCCTTCATTCCTGTTGAGAATAAGATTATATTGAACGCAATGTAATGGGATGATTACAAGACTGGACGTCCTCTCCTTTATATAGGAGAGGGGAGACGCCCTAAGACTTAGGACGCAAGTAATCTAAATGGGCTGAAATACAAAAGCCCAATAACTAATTAACCTATTAACTAAATAGGCTAATATAGACTCTCTAACACTCCCCCTCAAGCTGGAGCATGGGTGAAACACATGTCCAAAGCTTGGAGGTTACAAGACTCGATAAAATGATAAAAGAAATGATAAATGAAAGATACAAGATAAATATCACTCATACAAGTTGCCGCCTTGGTTTACCACCCTCCCGGACGTTCGGCCTCCGTCACGGGCGTGGGAGAGGGGGAGAGAATGCCTCTCTTTATCCCATCACTCATACAAAAATTGATACTCCCCCTTAATTAATACTCCCCCTGAACCATGTGGTGACAATGCCTCTCTTCTTTGAAATTGTATTCTACAGGCTGGAGATCCTCGAGCTTTAAGAAGGTCTTTGAAGTGCATCAGGAATGAAGAGCATCTGAAGAATGGAACTTGATACTACAACAGTAATTCGCTACTTGGAGCAGACGATCCTCATCACCATCACTACATCATCTTCATTGGATTACGTACTTAACGCGACACCAACGCGGATGCCCAATGTCGATGTAGCAGTAGTGAAATCTTTGAATTGTCTGAGAAGACGTGCATAATGTGGCACGAACACGAACGGACGATGTGCTGATGATACGATGCAGGTACCATAAAACTCTGACGCATGAACCTTAGGGGCTTGATGGGAAAGGAGATATCATCCATCAAGGAAAGCCCCAAGTAGATCAGCAGAAGACGATGTCGTAAGAACAGATGCAACTCGGAGAAGACGTGATGAAGCAGCTCTGTGAAGATATCTTTGGATGAACTATCAACCTTGTAGACGTAGACTTGGCAGGCTTGCTGAGCTTCTGAAATCTGAAGCACCCATCTGTCTCATGTAAATGCAGCTGAAGAAGTACACCATCAACACCTGACGTACATAACGCGGTACGAACGCGGATAGCTTGGTGTTGACGCTGAATGAAGATCCTTCAATGCTGTCTGGAAGTAGAGAACGGATGTGCAGAATAATGCGAAGCTCCATAGTAGCCTGGAATATGTATAAACTGGATACATATATCATGTCTTCTCATACTCTCTCTCTCATACATACTCATGCATGCTCTCTCTCTTCTCATCTCTTCCTCTCCTCTCTATCCCCCCCGCACACCAAAGACGATAGGGAGTGTTTGGTGTGGAGAAATGGATATATGACCCCCCGCACTGTGGAAAGGGATACACACATGATATGGGTGGGTGGGAAAGGAATTGGCGGATTTGAGAGGATTTTGTGTTATGGAGATGTGTAATCTGTGGAGAATGAAACTAATAACCATAGAGAATTTGCTAAATGGATCCGATTAGCCAAAGATAGATCCGATTAAGGATCCAAATATCAATAGGCATAGAGAAGTATGTTGGGTAGTAAAAAAAATAGATATTGGGGATATAGTGGAGTGAATAGTAGTAGGACAACAGGCTGAATGGACAGAGATAATGGGTGGCGATGGCGTGATGAATAACAGTAGGACAACAACGTGGAGCAGTGACCTATGGGCATGGATGATGTTGACGACGGCTGAAGAATGTGATCGTTGGCTGGGGATACGGTTTGTTGGATAATGAGGCAGCAACTCAGCAACGAACGAACATGAAAGATGATGATTATTGTGTCGCTCGGCTGATGTAGCACTTGGCCGCAACAAAGGAGATGATACCGGTCTCCTGCACGACTCCCAAGAATTGCATGCCATGAGGTTGCATGCAGAGTCAAGTGTGGAGCCTCTCCATGTGAGACGGCGAAGGCTGGTGCTGAGGATGTCAGGGCGATGCAACGACAGAGGCAATGGCTGCGATTGCGATGGCGCGGATTGCTACTCTTGGGATTGGTGGCATGATGCAGCGGTGTGACCGATGGTGACGTTATCTGCTGCTGACGACGGCGGCTTGATGGTGGCTGTTGATTGCACCAGGACGGAGATAGCCGGGGTACAGAAAGAAAAAATAAATCTTTAAGAAAGAGAAGGAGAAGCCATGGAGGCCGGGAGATGCCTGGCGGGCAACCGACTTAAGCCATGGTAACGACGGCGGCCGCCCGCAGGCGGGGGTTCTTCCCCTCAGTTGCTTTCTAGAAAAGACGAGCGATGGCGGCTAGGACTGCGTGCGCGCCGGCAAGGAGAGGGAGGAGGGGCGGCGGCTAGGTTTCCCTCAGGAGCGAACACGCTCTGTTCACGTAGGATTACTGTTCACGTTGCGTACTGTGCACTCCGCCGCACTGTTCACCGCTGGAGTTACTGTTCATGCAGTTGTACTATTCACTGCTCTGATACCATGTTAAAAATAAGATTATATTGAACACAATGTAATGGGATGATTACAAGACTGGACGTCCTCTCCTTTATATAGGAGAGAGGAGACGCCCTAAGACTTAGGACGCAAGTAATCTAAATGGGCTGAAATACAAAAGCCCAATAACTAATTAACCTATTAACTAAATAGGCTAATGTAGACTCTCTAACAATTCCTCATCGCTCTGTGTCAATGGCCGATGAGTTTCTCCAACAAATCCATCATTGTGATTTTTCTCTCTAAGTTCCTCAATGAAATAAACTACTATGCATTTTGTTCATGATTTCCATTTAATCCAATGTTAGTATCCAAGTTGATTGAGAACCTCAATTGTTTTATTGTCTTTAGCCCTTTGGGCTTATTTTATAAGATTCTCTCATCATATGATTGGATTGGGTTTTAGATTGAACTCTACTATATCTAGTTTTATGCTCCATCCACTGTGTTCATTGACTTCTCTTTGCTTCAACTTTACTACCAATATGGCTGTCAACCCTTAGACAAGTTTAAAGCTTAGGAGCCTAGTTTATGCGCTATTGCACAACTAGAGTATGAAATTTGTCAATCAAGAAAATATTTGTGGAAACGAGAGCAACTAGACTAACCCAACTTGTTTGTTCATAAGTATACAATATCCTATACATAGCAGTGGAGTTACATGAATCTGTAAGTGATCAATGGATCATCACTTAATTGAGATAAAAAAATGACAATAGGTAGTGCGCCTAGCCTAGTAACTATAAAAGGATGTATGCTAACACCGCCTCAAGTTGGAGAGTACATGTTGTGTAGTCCTAGCTTGTTATTCAGTATGTTAGAGCATGGGGAAGTGGTTTACTAGTGATATCGACCGCTTGATCTCCGGTCATTACATGTAGCATCACTATCTTCTTGGTTTTGACAAGATCACGTACATTATGGTAGTCATCCTTGATATGCTTTGTACGCTCATGGAAGATGGCATTGTTGGCGATGTGAATGGTAGCTTGATTTTCATAATGTAGTGGTTGTGACTAGTAGGAATCCCAAACTCAGAAAGAAAGGGCAAAAACTACTGTAGATTGGATCATGCATTAGCCGTTGTCTATATTCAACTTTCTAATTGATCAATGACAACAACTTGCCTTTGCTCAAACAGCCAACAAGATGTTTTCCAGTAGGATGTATAAGCCTAATGTAGAACACTGACCTTGGGAGTCTCCTGCCCAACCAATGTCTACATACCTAGTGACATAGAGCGTCTTCTCCTAAGGTCATTCATAGAGTAGACCTTTCCTGCTAGTGCCTATTAGAACCTCAAAATGTGATGTATACTTCTGCAATGAAATTTTAGAGAAGAGCTCAAATGTTGACTAACGATACTAACCACATAGGAAATGCAGGGCGTGTTATACTCAAATAGATTAGTTTCCAAGAGTCTCCTGCATTTCATTGAATCAGGAAAGAGCCCCCTCCCTTCATTTTGAATCATCATTTGATAGTCCATAGGAGTAGAAGTAGGCTTTTCATCAGTCATCTCTATTTCATTTAGATCTAGTACATCGTTGTTGGGAGATTGATTGAGCCACAATCATTTGATGCCAAGAAGATTGTGAAGAGTGTATACTACAATGTTGTGTTGTTGTATTGATATTTACACCCCTGTCCTATATATAGGAAAGGAGGCTATTACAAGTAAGCACAAAGGAAGGAGACTAACCCTAATGGACCATGGGCAACAGGCCCATGTAGACAATAGACTAATAACGTATTAACTAAATAGGCTATATTCTAACAAAGGTATTGAAGATGCACTAGGTCTTAGTATGAAAATTTGATTGGAGAGCTTTCTCTGAATAAGAGACCCCTATGCATCTTCTTTAGTGATCACAATGTGGTCGATATAGACAACCAGTAGAATGTAACCTAGATGGAAATGAGATGCAAAAAGAGAACGATATATGGCAGTTTTTGGAATCCTATATGGTCAAGTGCCATACTGAGACTGTTGAACCGGCCCAAGGGGATTGCTTTAGCCATAAAGGGGGCAATGAAGGAGACAAACTTTTGTAGATACTCCCCCTTTTCAACAAATACATGAGGTTGCTGCATTTACACTTCTTCGGATAGATCATCGTGAAGGAAGACGTTCTTAGAGTCGAGCTGATAAAGAGTCAAATCCATGTGGGAAGCACGGAAAATTAGAATACATACCAATTGAATCCAAGTAACATGCGATAATGTCTCAAGAAGTCTAGGCCAACCTCTTGAGTGTAACCTTTGGTGACTAGTCGTACTTTCAGGCGCTCTGCATACCCATGGGTGTGATGCTTGACAGAGAAGACAGTATGAACCAACAATATTCTTTCCAGGCATTGGATCAACCAATGCAGACGAGGCACCATATGAAGAAAATAATGCCATAGAAATAGACAAAGTTGAAACTCCATAATAGAAGACGAGGCAAATAAGTGATGATTAAGAATCTCTAGAATAGTAGATGACCGAGATGATTCAGATGTCTAATGAAGAAGCTTCAAGGTGTGTATATATATGTATATATAGTAGAGATGACAATAGAAAACATCTCGCCTCTTTTTCATCTCCTCTCCTCCATCTGATCACTTCCTTTAGTCTACCCTTCACAGAATTTACGGGAACTATGAAACACAAAGAAAAATGGAGCTCTTGGGGTGAAGAGTTATATATAATGGTTGTGGTACTAGATAGGTAGGCTAATAGGTAGAGAAAAACCTATAACACAAGTCAATGTACTACATGACCCAATTACATGAAAAGTCAAATTTGAACAACAAAATAATTATATGATTCGGCATGCTGTATGTGGGGATAGTAATAGGATTGAGAAGGGAAAACAATTAGTCAGGGTTGAAGGGAAGCAATATGAACAACTAAAGAAAGATAATGGCTTGATGAGAAAAGGAAGATAATAAGGACATGCCATGTACTGAAACCTTTTACCATATTATAGAGTGGTAGCTGGTGAAGTTGTACGCCTTGTGATATAGTAGTATGTGAAGACAACAAGTTGCACGCCTTGTCAAGGTACAATAGATAAAGACAATAGGTGATACACGTGTCGTAGGGAAGTAGTCGGGACAGAGCAGGCAGCACATTGTATGACTGACTCGACATGGCAGGTCATATTCAACATGAAATGTGACAGAGTCGACACATGGTGTCAAAGGGCAGAAGTTCGCGTTGCAAGCTATAAATGAACAAATCACCTGGAATGATTGCGTTAGATAATGACACACTGTGTGATGCTGCAGAACAACAACTAGAAAGCCACAACAAAGCAACAAGATGTTGGAAAAACCCATTCTGGATCTCCGACAAGGAGAGGCAGGGAATGGTTAGCTGAAAAACTGATCTCTTGCCTTGATTTTCCCAAGTGAAGAGAAGCCAAAACGACATAAGAGGGTGAGGACTCCAGTAGCTCTTGATGGTGGCAACATGACAAAGGCAACATATCTTCTTGGTGGTGGCAGCATAAAGCTGGAGATGGCAGCAAGCAACATCATAGATAACTTTGATTTTGAGATGGAGGTGGCTCTATGGAGATGCTCCCAAAACAAACAGGGGTTGGGCATCCCTGCATGCAGCCAAGCAGTGCCAAGGGGCGGTAGCTACCTTGAAAGGGGGCTTACTCTCTCTCTTTCGTGTAGGGTTAGCGTTGGATCACAATTCTGATAGTCAAAAGACGAGATAATAGGCAAATCCCTTTATATAGGACAAGAGGCAAGTACAAAGACACAAGAAAACCCTAATGAACTAAGAGTCTAAACACGAATGGGCTAATAGACTTGAGGCTATTAATTTAAATAACTAATACACTCATATACTCTTAAGGATTTGTGGGAACGGGAACAAGAGTTCTGATTGATTTGTAGTCAAGTGTCTAAATATCTCCATTGAGACAATATCAAACATCACTGGCATTCCGACATATCCACTATTCATGGTATATGTGTGCAATATCTAAATGGTTTACATTGACATGTCAGATAGCAGACTGTCATTGTTATTAGTGTTAGCCAAACCTCCTTTTCCTTCACAATGTTGCATGCCAAAATAATATCTTGAATGAGTATAAATACTATGCTTGAACCTCAGATGTTCTAGTTTTTTTTTTCTGGGTTCCTTCTTTGGTAATTGTTTACATCATCGATATTTCAGGAATGAATCTGAAAAGGGAACAGAGGCTAGTAATCTCTACTTAGCTAAGGTCTGCTGTTTATAGTATTAATTCCAGAGAGATATGTGAACTACGTTTCGGAGTTTCTAATAACTTCTGCACGATACAGACTTGGTTCAATAGTACTCATCCAATGACTAGAAGCCGATCCTATGAACTAAGGTAGGAACCTCCTGCCTTCTACTTTTTAAGATTGTTATATAAATATGTATTTTTTTCTTAGAAATGACATCATTTTTACTCCAACATTCTAGGTTTTGAAAAGTAGATCTCAGTGTATCCTACTATTGCTTGCAAGGTTTTAACTTGAGGTTCTGCAGACCCCAGGAAGTTAACTAAGCTAACAAATTTTCGTTTTCAGTATTTATGTAATATTTATGACCTTGTCAATCATACCAGCCCCAAGAATCATTTAAAAATCTAGATGCACAACAAGAGTCCTACTATTGCTTGAAATATTTTAACTTGAGGTTCTGCAGACTCCAGGAAGTTAACTAAGCTAACAATTTTTCGTTTTCAATATTTCTGTAACATTTATGACCTTGTCAATTAATACCGGCCCCAAGAATCATTTGAAAATCTAGATGCATAACAAGAGTCTTATCTCATAAGATGTAATAAATCCTTAAATGCTTGAATGATTCTCCAGATTTATACCAATCCAATTATTTCCTAGGTTAATTGGAATCTACTGTCTTTAGTCTTATAAAATCAAAATTCCCTTCTATTTGGAAGAGTACAAACTATTAACCTTAAGTTTCTAAGTTTAAGATCTATAAGGGTTTTATTTAAATTTAAAGAACTTCAGATCTTGATTACATAAATGCTTGACTTCTCCAAAACACAATAATTTGTTTTGGATGTACAAATGTCAAAAATCTAATGCCGTCAATGGCCCAAGTTTTCAATAGAAATCCCAAACAGTTATGAAAAGGCTGCCGGGATCATGTGTGTGTTGTAAATTTCTATGCACACAAGTGAGAGAACAATTATTTTTATTTGCATATATTTGCTTTGGTGAGAAATATTAATGTGAAGCAACCTGCATCCCGGTCGATACTATCGACATTCTGTCGATAGTATCGAGATCAGTTCAGGTTCAAGTTGAAGCAAGCTGCATCCCGGTTGATACTATCGACACACATGTCGATAGTATCGAGATTGGTTCAGGCGCAAGACAATATTCCGTCGATACCATCGACACTCAAGTCGATGGTATCGACACCGGCACAGCGGCGGAACGGCAAAGCAGCGACAGATCTATTTTACTTCTGGAATTTATTTTTTATTGTTTTTCTCTCTTTGTACCTCATGTACTTACCCTAATACATATATACAAGTGTGTAGGCTCAAGCCCTACTCACGTTTGCTGCATCTTGCAGCCGACATGTGATCGGTGTTTCCGTCTTCTTCCTCCTTCATTTCTTCTTACATGGTATCAGAGCGGAGATCGATCTAGGGCTTCTTCCTTCTCTCTCCGGAGAATCTCTCCAGGTCTCTCTCTCCTTGACGGCCGGCTGCTTCCCACCCGTCGGCTTGGCATAATCCTCCGGCTGAGGAGAACCACCGTTAGCTAATCTGGGTCTGCGGTAGATATCTAATTCTACCGTAGCCGCTATCACAAAGCAGTTGAGGATCTCCAGGTGATCCAACGATCATCTAAAAATACCACCGGAGGACTAGCTTCGTCTCAATCATCATCCTAGTCACACCTCCTCCATGTGTGATTAGGAATATCATTTGGAGGCTGTGAATGCGTCAGTAACGCATTTCTCTTTGTTTTCTTCTGTGTGTGACATGTATCTCTCCGTCACCACATCTTCCTTGACGTGTATTAATCCGTCATATATTCCGTTCTACAATGGAGGATATCAAGACACCTATGATCTACAACGAGGTGTCACCTATCGCCTCTATCAAACTCAACGGGAAAAATTATCTTCTATGGATGAACGCCATCCACACCGTCTTGGAGGCTCGTGACAGAGTAAGGCATGTTGACTCGGGTCCCAAGGCATCTACTGACGAAGGGTATGCTGAATGGAAGCGACATGACAGTCTTGTGAAGACTTGGCTGTGGAATAGTATGGAATCCGCAATCGCCGCACGGTTCATGTTCTACTCTACGGCCAAGGAAATATGGGACGCAGTGAAGCAACATTACTCTCAAGAGAAGAATGCTCTCCGTCAGTTTATGATCTATGACCGTTTATTTGCTGAAAAACAGGGTGACCGATCTCTTGAGGAATATTTTGGGGCGATTCAGGCTCTTGCTCAAGAGCTAAGTTATTATCATCCTGTGACTGTTGCAGAACAGATAAAGGATAGAGATGATCTAGTTACAGCCAAATTCTTATCTGGGCTTAACTCGACTTGTAGCTCCGCTCGGAGCGTTATCTTGGCTACTGATAAACTACCCAGCCTTGTGGAGGCTTATTCAAGGATCCAGCAATCTCTATTTGAGTCTGTTTCCTTTGATCCCGATATACCTTCTGGAGAATCTCATGCGTCCGTTGCTGCTGCGGTACGAGGAGGACGCCCCGATATGGGTAGAGGGCGTGGGACACGTCCGAAATGTACCTTTTGTGATAAACCGGGACATACAGTGGAGAAGTGTTGGAAGAAACATGGAAGACCTGCTGCACCACCTGTGGGGGCAGCACATTGTGCCACCACTACAGGATCCTCATCCTCTACAACTGTGGGTACTACCTCTGGCACCGGCATCACTCTCACTCAAGAAGAATATGACCGGTTCATTCAGGCGACACAACACATGAGTATGGGGTCATCATCATCTTCTTCATCGGCAAATCTGGCTTCTACAGCTGATAATCAGGCAACATCTCTCATAGCATCTGGTTCATCCTCATCTTGGGTGGTTGATTCTGGCGCCTCTCAGCATATGACTGGTATGAGGAGATTGCTCCACACTATTGACTCGTCTATTCCTCACCAATCTGTTACACTGAGAGATGGTTCAGTGAAAAGAGTTTTAGCTAGTGGATCTGTCTCCCTAACACCCAAGATTGATCTTAAATCAGTTCACTTTGTGCCTGAATTTCCTTTTAATCTTCTTTCTGTTGCAAATCTGATTGACACTCTAAAATGTTGGGTAACATTTGGACCTTCTTGTTTTATTTTACAGGATCTCAAGAGTATGAAGACGATTGGTGGGGGGCCTAGGAAAGGTGATCTCTACCTTTTCAACGATGACAGTCTACCTCGCCAAATGCCTGCTCCTGCTCCATCTATCCTGTTGAGTGGTTCCCCCTTACTATGGCATTGCATATATGGACATCCTTCTTTGGAGAACCTGCGGAAGTTGGAACCAGAATTGTCCCAATTATCTTCCTTAGAGTGTCAGTCATGTCAACTGGGAAAGCACCATAGGTTATCCTATCCCAGTCGAGTCAATAAGCGGGCTTCTTGTCCCTTTGAGTTAGTGCATAGTGATGTGTGGGGTCCTGTAAAAGACCAGAGTTATAATGGTTTTCGTTATTTTATCTCCTTTGTCGATGATTTCTCACGCATGACATGGATCTACCTTCTTATAAGTAGAGAGTCCGTGTTGTCTATTGTGAAACATTTTCATACTGAAATTAAAGTCCAGTTTGATTGCAATATAAAAATTCTTCAGTCTGATAATGCTTTGGAGTATGTTCAAAAGGCTATGTCTGATTTTTGTAGCTCGGTTGGTATGATTCACCGCACATCTTGTCCTCACACCCCTCAGCAAAATGGGGTGGCAGAGAGGAAGAATCGCCATCTTCTTGATATTGCTCGATCTATTATGTTTCAATCTAATGTGCCCAAGAAGTTTTGGTCTGAAGCTCTTTTAACTGCTTGTTTCTTGATTAATAGGCAACCTTCCTCTGTTCTTCACGGACATACTCCTTTTTCTGTTTTGCGTCCCAAGGACTCTCCCTATCCTATTCCTCTTAAAGTTTTTGGTTGCACTTCCTTTGTCCATAACTTCGATCCTAAGACCGACAAGCTGTCTCCTAGGTCCATTAAAACACTGTTCCTGGGTTACTCTACTACGAGCAAAGGATACAAGTGTTACTGTCCTAGTCTTCGCCGCATGTTTGTGTCTAGGGATGTCACTTTCCATGAGACCACTCCATATTTCTCCAATGCTATGAGCAAGGGGGAGCAGTTGAGAGAGGGAGAGCCACCAAAAATACAAAATGAGAGACTGGCACCATCAGTGCCGAGTGAGGGAGTGCCACCTATCATTCCGGATTTTACTTCTATTCCGGATGAACAAGCAGGAGATAGACCCGCCATTGAGCATTATACACATGCATACCATAGGCGAGGCAGGCAAGATCCAGAAGAAGTAGCGGCACCAGTCCCTGAGCCCTCACCATCGCCTTCTGCTCAAGAGAATCCTACAGAGACATCAGATCTCAACTTTCCTATAGCTGTCCGGAAAGGTACTAGGTCATGTACTATTAAACATCCTATTACAAATGTATGTTGCCTGTCTCATCTGTCTAAGCAGGCTCGTGCATTCGCTATTGGGATTGGTTCTGTGACTATACCAAGAAATCATTATGATGCTATGAAGAACAGTGGCTGGACACAGGCTATGCAATGTGAAATGTCAGCTCTCTTAAACAATGGTACTTGGGATCTGGTAGATCTTCCTGCAGGAAAGAAAGTAGTAGGCTGTAGATGGGTTTTCACTATTAAACACAATCCGGATGGATCTGTTGAAAGGTTGAAAGCCCGATTGGTTGCAAAGGGCTACACCCAAACCTATGGTGTTGACTTCTTTGAAACATTTTCTCCTGTTGCTCGCCTGAATTCTGTGCGGATCATTATTTCTCTTGCTACTACCTTTGATTGGCCACTATTTCAGCTGGATGTAAAGAATGCTTTTCTCCATGGTGATCTACAGGAAGAAGTTTATATGGAGCAACCTCCTGGGTTTGTTGCTGAGGGGGAGTGTCAGAAAGTATGCAAATTAAAAAAAGGCTATTTATGGGATGAAACAATCACCTAGAGCTTGGTTTGACAAGTTCAGTGAAGTTATTCTTCAGATGGGTTTTTCTCGCTCCATGACTGATAATTCCTTATTTTACTCCAGCTCCTCTTGTGGATCCATTATCCTTCTTGTCTATGTGGATGACATAGTGATTACTGGCAGTGACACCATGGGAATATCTCGTGTCAAAGAGGGTTTGCAAAAACACTTCCATACAAAGGATCTGGGCAAACTAAGATACTTTCTAGGCATTGAAGTGCTTAGATCTCATGCAGGTGTCAATTTATCTCAGAGAAAATATGTGCTTGATTTGTTACAGGAGACAAGCATGGCTGAATCTAAACCGGTATCTACACCAATGTATTATCACATCAAAGAGGTGGTTGATGATGCTGAGTATAAAGATCCAGAATATTACAGGAGAATAGTGGGCAAGTTAATATATCTAACAGTCACCCGACCTGATATTTCATTTGCTGTGGGCGTGGTCAGCCAATATATGCATTCTCCGCGACAATCACACTGGACAACGGTCTGCAGAATTCTGAGGTATCTGAAAAATGCTCCCGGTAAAGGTATCACATATTCTAGACCAAAGGCATCTCCATCTACCCTGTCTCTCACAGGATATTCAGATGCTGACTGGGCTGGTGATCATACTGATAGGAGATCTACATCAGGTTATTGTACCTTTCTAGGTGATCATCTTATCACATGGAAAAGTAAGAAGCAACATGTGGTTGCTAGATCTAGCACTGAGGCTGAATACCGTGCTATGGCTCATGCATGCTGTTAATTGAAATGGGTAAAATCTGTTTTATCTGAATTGCAAATTTCTCTTCTACCTTCTATGGAGCTCAAGTGTGACAATCAATATGCTATGCACATTGCCAGAAATCCTATCTTTCATGAGCGTACAAAACACAGAGGTTGATTGCCATTTTATTCGTGATCAAATAAAAGACGACACTATTGTGACTCCATATGTCAGATCTGAAGATCAACTAGCAGATATTCTGACGAAGCCTTTGGGTTCAGCAATCTCTCAGAGACTTTGCGGCAAGCTGGGCATACACGATGTGTACTCTCCAGCTTGAGGGGGAGTGTGAAGCAACCTGCATCCCGGTCGATACTATCGACATTCTGTCGATAGTATCGAGATCAGTTCAGGTTCAAGTTGAAGCAAGCTGCATCCCGGTTGATACTATCGACACACATGTCTATAGTATCGAGATTGGTTCAGGCGCAAGACAATATTCCGTCGATACCATCGACACTCAAGTCGATGGTATCGACACCGGCACAACGGCGGAACGGCAAACCAACGGCAGATCTATTTTACTTATGGAATTTATTTTTTATTGTTTTTCTCTCTTTGTACCTCATGTACTTACCCTAATACATATATACAAGTGTGTAGGCTCAAGCCCTACTCACGTTTGCTGCATCTTGCAGCCGACATGTGATCGGTGTTTCCGTCTTCTTCTTCCTTCATTTCTTCTTACAATTAAAGTGGAGGTATGCGTATGCTAATAACCAACATTTATATTCAGCACTTGCTGAAAATTTCTCATTATCTAAATCACTATGATTATGTGAAGACAAAACTTGAGGTCAACGAGAACTTTTAAAATTGGCCTCTTCTGTCACATGGAGAAGCTATATCCAAACCATTTGAACAGGGTTATATTCGTGGCTTGTGCATATATATCTCATTTGTTATTTATGACCGGTGTGATTCCATCTGTTTTATTAAACTACTTTGAGTCTCTCCCAATCATCATCATCATCATCATCTAAGCCTCAATCCCAACTATGTTGGGGTCGGCTACATGGATCTTTCGTTTCCATTCAGTTCTATCATGGGCCATATTCTGATTGAGATGTAGAGATTCAAAATCTCTCTTTATAAGCTCATCCCATGTTACTTTGAGTCTCTCCCAATCTAAAACTATAATCATAAGCAATAACTTTCATATTCATGGTACTCTATAGTAACTATAATAAGTAGGCTCACAATAAATTGTTAGAAAAATTCCTGTTGATAATTGGTGATGATATGCCTAACAATATGAAATTGATCACAGGAAAAGATATGTAGAAATGCAGACTATTCAATCTTCTTCAGCTATGCAAGTCAATGATAACACAGTGGAATTTGATGCAAACAAAGAGAAGCAGGGTTTTGCATTTTCAAATGACAAGGCAGACAATGGGCTTCCTGTATTTGTCTCTCCTTCAACTTCTTACACATCTCCAACCAGCACTCCTATGAACACATTTGATGCCGTTTCTTCAGTTGTAAGCATGTTGAAGGGCACCATAGAACGCAAGAAGCTGAATATGCAATCTGGACAAGAGTTGACTAGTGGTTTCTCCCTTGGTTTTGGTTTTTCTGGTCCACAAGAAATTCCCGATCGTGTGACCTCTGCTGATGTAACGAGACAGCTAGTTGTACCTCAAACATTGCAAGTGACATCGAATGCATACACCAATGTTATTGATATCATACCTAGAACCGACTCATGTTTAGAGATGGAGGGTATTGTTGCTCAAACAGGCCAATTTCAAATGATACTGCAGGCTCAAGAGCCTTCTCAAAGTGAATCATCTGCTGCAACACCTACCCAGGGCACTGGATTTGAAACACGTGATGGTCCTTCCAACAGTGGGCCTGCTTTTATATGTGATGGTCCTTCTAACAGTGGACAAGGTTTACAACATAGTGAGAGATCTAGGAGATACTCAGGAAGTGAAAATTATGAGCAAGAATCTAAAGGTAAGAAGTGTTTACACTTTGGAAATTTGTTTTATTTTGCATGGAATGCGATGCAATTCTTATTTGTATATGTTTTTATATAAAAGAGCTTCAATGTAATCTGAAAGCAATTCTGCTCCTTTCTTCCTGTTGTTTCTTGTCCTCACCTTTTAGGTACTCGTATTAACAAACCCGTCTCTGATCATACAAAAAGGTATTCTGGAAGTATAACACTTAGCTGTAGTTAATTCCTCTCATGAAAGCATGACAAATAATATCATTTCCAGTAATGAATAACCAACCATGGAGAGATGATACCTCCCTATATCCTTTCATACTTATTATACGAGTAGTATCCAAGATTCAGAAACACTACCAGTTATACAATATGTAGTTGTCAGTCAGCTTACATGACAATTTCTCAATACAAATCTCATCTTCAATTAACAACTATCACACAATTTCTCTGCAGTAGACATATTAACAGATTCTCTTACAAGAGCGAAGAATAGCGAGGCACTTCTTCTTAGAATAAATTTGTCGTTAACATATAGTTTGTGTATACATGAGGATTGTTAATATTAGTTGTTGTATATTTCTAATATTTCATTATGTCATTTATCTTTACTGTTAGACTCTTATGTAAATTTCTCTGTTCAGTTATTATAAAAGGAGAGGTAGCATATTGCTCCTCACACGCTGCATTGCAACACTCTAATTATTTGTTCACATGGTATCCGAGCCTCCCGATCAAAGGAAGTGTAGCCGGCCCTAATCCTAACCAGGACAGACAACCATCACCAGGGCAAGCCGCTAACAGCAACAGCGCACCACCACCAGCCCGCCGCGGCCAGCAGGCCGCTGACGGGCAGCAAGCCGCGCGCGGCAGTAGGCCGCCGCCGGGCGGGGCGCCACCACCGTGTAGCTGGTTGACATCTTCGGGCAGCCCTCCTTCCGGCTGGGGGAGGTTGCCCAAGGCCGGATTTTCGACCGGGAAGAGCAGGCAGCTTCGGATCTGTCCGACGTATTTCTAAAAATTTAGACCGAACAGTCCGGGTCTACGTGAAAATATCCTATCACATCTCCTCCATGTGTGATTAAGGAATGTTTGCTTGGAGGTTGTTGATGCGTCAGAAACATATCATCTTGTTTTTGTTCGGGTGACGTGTATCTCTTCATCACTCCCTTTTCTCAAAGTGACGTGTATCTTTCTATCACATCTTTCTCAACGTGACGCGTATCTTTCCATCACAATCTTTTGCCTACCGGGAGTGTATCTCTCCGTCTCCGTCTTCTTATCACAACTAAATAATGGAAGACAATAAAGCTTCTGCTGTCTACAATGAGGTGTCACATATTTCTTCTATCAAGTTGAATGGGAAGAATTTTCTGTTATGAATGAATGCTTTCCACACAGTACTAGAATCCAGAGATAAGGCAAAGCATGTGGATTTTGATCCTCCACCCGCCACTGACAAGGGATATGCCGAGTGGAAGCGTAACAACAGCCTGGTAAAAATATGACTGTGGAATAGTATGGAGCCTGGTATTGCAGCTAGGTTCATGTTCTACTCCAGGGTGAAAGAGATATGGGATGTTGTTGAGAAGCACTACTCTCAAGAGAACAATGCCCTACGTCAATTCATGATATATGATCGTCTCTTTGCAGAGCGGCAAGGAGACAGATCATTGGAGGAAATTTTTGGGACTATTCACTCTATTGCCCAAGAACTGATTTTGTATCATCCTGTTACTATTCAAGAGCAGATAAAAGATAGAGATGACCTGATTACTGCCAAATTCTTATCTGGGCTGAGTTCCTCTTTCAGTTCTGGATGGAGTGTTATATTGGTTGCTGATAAACTTCCTAGCTTGGAGGAAGCCTACTCCAGGATTATGCAATCCAACTTTGAACCTGTACAAACCACTGTGGCTCCTTCCTTTGGTGAGTCACAAGCTTCAATTGCTGCTGCAGTCAAAGGAGGAGGACGTGCAAGTGTTGGATGGGGAGGGTCTACCAGCCTCAAATGCACCTTCTGTGGTCGTCCATGACATACGGTTGAGGAGTGTTGGAAGAAACATGGAAGACCAGCTGCGCCACCTACTGGGACAACCCAGTTTTCTGGAAGCAATGAGTCATCTGAACCTTCTGCTACTACTACAACTACTACTACATCTACTTCTGGAGTCCCTGGGATCACTCTCACCAAGGAAGAATATGATAGATTTATTCTGGCAACTCAGAATATGGGAGCATCTTCCTCATCTCACTTGGCTTCTTCTACTGATAATCCAACTTCTTCTTTACTGACTTCCAGTTCTTCTCCTTCTTGGGTGGTTGATTCTGGAGCTTCTCAACATATGACTGGTATGAGGAAATTGCTTCACTCCATCGACTCATATACTCCACATCAGTTGGTGACTTTAGCTGATGGATATGTGTGGAAAGTATTAAGCAGTGGATCGATTTCTCTTACCCCTAAGATTGACCTTAGATATGTACATTACATGCCTGAATTTCCATTCAATCTTCTCTCTTTTGCAAAATTATTTGATTCTGTGAAATGTACAGTGACATTTGATCCTTCTTGTTTTGTATTATAGGATCTCAAGACTATGACAATGAGGATGATTGGTGGGGGGCCTAGGAAAGGTGATCTCTACCTCTTTCATGGTGCAAGTCTGCCTTGTCAAGTATCTGCTACTCCAACTCCTACTTATCCTGTTGAGAGGCTCTCCCTTACTGTGGCACTACAAATATGGTCATCCTTCTCTAGAGAGTCTGCGAAAGTTAGAACCAAATTTATCACAGGTGTCCTCTTTAGAGTGTCAGTTCTGTCAATTTGAAAACATCATAGGATGTCTTACGACTCTTACCCAAGTCGTATCAATAAGTGGGCCCTTTGTCCGTTTGATTCAGTTCACAGTGATGTCTGGGGTCCTGTAAAAGAAAGTAATTATAATGGTTTCTGATATTTCATTTCTTTCGTTGATGATTTTTCTTGTATGACATGGATCTATTTGTTGAAGAGTCGAGAGTCTGTGTTGTCCATTTTCAAAGATTTTCATCAAGAAATAAAGGTTCAATTTGATTGCAATATTTAAAATTCTCCAGTTCGATAATGATTTGGAATATGTTCAAAATGCTATATGGTACATCATACGTTCTGTCCTCATACCCCCCAACAGAATGGGGTAGCTGAGAGGAAGAATCATCATCTTCTTGATATTACCAGGTTGATCATGTTCAATCCGATGTTCCTAAGAGATTTTGGTCGGATGCTTAACTAACTGCTTGCTTTCTATCACTAGACAACCTTTTTCTGTCCTTCAAGGAAGTACTTCCTTTTTGGTTTTGTGTCCTAATGATCAACCTTTCCTTGTTCCTCTTAGGATGTTTGGTTGCACCTCCTTTGTTCACAATTTTGATCCTAATACTGACAAATTGTCTCCCAGGTCTATTAGGACCCTCTTTCTTGGATACTCCAACACCAGTAAGGGTTACAAGTGTTACTGTCCCAATCTTCCTCGTATGTTTGTGTCTAGGGATGTCACTTTCCATGAGTTCATACCATATTTCTCTAGTGTTCCTAGTAACGGGGAGCCATTGTGTGAACATGAGGAAGTGCCACCATCACCAATCAGTGAGGGAGTGTTTCCACCACAATATAGTGAGAGAGTGTCACCTACCATGTCTGAGATAGAGCGATCTGGTAATGATCCTTTAATTCAACAGTATTCTCAGGTGTATCACAGACGAAGCAGACCAGATAATGATGAGGTAACGACTCCAATCGATGAGCCTCCCCCATCTTCCTCTGCTCAAGTGAATCCTGAAGATCCATCTGATCTCAATATTCCCATTGCTGTTCGCAAAGGTATTCACACTTATACTATTCGACATCCTATTGCAAATGTTTATTGTTTGTCCAATTTATCTAAGTAGGCTTGTTCTTTTGCTCTTGGAATTTATTATGTGAAAATTCCAAAGATCTATGTTGAGGTTATGAAGGATATTGGTTGGCTGCATGCTATGAATTTTGAAATGTCTGCATTTATTCAGAATGAAACACGAGAGCTTACTGATTTGCCTGCAGATAAGAATGTTGTGGGATGCAGATGGGTATTCACTATCAAACATAATCCTGATGGTTCCATAGAGAGATTGAAAGCTAGATTGGTGGCGAAAGGATATACTCAAACATATGGTGTTGATTTCTTTGAGACTTTCTCACCTCTGGCTCGTCTTAATTATGTGAGGATTCTTATCTCTCTGGCTACTACGTTTGACTGGCCACTTTTTCAGCTCGATGTCAAAAAATGTCTTCCTACATGGTGATCTATAGGAAGAAGTATACATGGAGAAACCTCCTGGATTTTTTGCTTAGAGGGAGTCTTAGAAGGTGTGTAGGTTGAAGAAAGCCATTTATGGGTTGAAGCAGTCTCCTCGAGCTTGGTTTGACATGTTCAGTACTATTGTGTTACAAATGGGCTTCTCACGTTCTGTGACTGATCATTCCTTATTCTATTCTAGTTCCTCTGCTTGATCTGTTATTCTTGTTGTATATGTTGATGATATTGTTATCACTGGTAGTGACTCTATAGGCATATCCAAGGTGAAGAATGGATTGCAGAAGCACTTTCATACGAAAGATCTGAGGAAATTGAGATATTTTCTAGGCAATGAAGTACTTTGCTCTCATACATGTACTAATTTGTCTCAAAGAAATATGTACTGGATCTACTTCATGAAACATGGATGAGTGCATCCAAGCTTGTGTCTAGTCCTATGGATTATCATGTAAAAGAAAATGCTCATGATACTGATTATTCAGATCCAGGGTATTGTAGGAAGATTGTTGGTAAGCTAGTATATTTGACAGTGACTCGTGTTGACATTTCATTTGCAGTAGGAGTGGTGAGTCAGCATATAATCTCACCAAAGCACTCACATTGGACAACAGTCTGTCGCATTCTGAAGTATCTGAAAGGAGCTCCTGGAAAAGGGGTCACATACTATAGACCTAAAACTCCTCCATCTACTCTGGTTCTTATTGGCTATGCAGATGCTGATTGGGCTGGTAATCTGAATGGCAGGAGGTCTACATCTGGGTATTGTACTTTTCTGGGAAATTATCTTATCACCTGGAAGAGCAAGAAGCAAAGTAGTGTGACCCGTTCTAGCACCAAAGCTGAGTACAGAGCAATGGCTCATGCTTGTTGTGAGTTACAGTGGGTCCAATCCGTGCTTTTTGAATTACAAATTCCTGTGATATTTCCTGTAGAGCTCTGATGTGATAACCAAGCATCTATCTATATTGCCAAAAATCCATTTTCCATGAACACACTAAACATATAGAAGTTGATTGTCATTTTATCAGAGATCATAAGAATGGGAAAGTGGTGCCTCCTCATGTCAGATCTGAAGATCAACTTGCTGATGTTTTTACAAAGCCACCGGGTCCAACAATGTTTCAAAGTCTTAGTTGCAAGCTGGGCATAAATGATGTGTACACTCTAGCTTGAGGGGAAGTGTTAATATTAGTTGTTTTATATTTGTCAAGGAAGAAAATGTCCGATTTCAATGCCGTTTCGGTGGCCACAGAAACAGATATTTCGACAAATTTCGACAGAAATTTCGATAAATGCGTTCCTGGCGTTTCGACGGCAAAATAAACGAATTAATTTATGAAATTCTACCAGAATGATCTACTAGTGTAGATCTACTCAAATATGTAATAATATTTCATATCGGATATGTGGGGGTGGGGTCTCGTCATTTTTTAGTGAATGACCTTGAACTGTTTCGATGGGCATTTTGATGGGGATTTTTGATGTCAATTTTCAATGGAAAAATCAATGAACTAAGTCATTATAGTTTGCAAACACAATATATAGACTTAAAGACACAAAACTGTGCAAAAAAATATGCTCTAGGTACTACATAGTGTGAAACACAAAGCAGTTTTGGGAAGCGTAGGGTTGCACAATGAGTGCACCCTCATATATATAACACTGAAACATTTACAGAGAGGTCCACATATAATATGGAAATAACAAAACAACTAACAGAATATATAAAGCAGGAATATATATTAACACTCCCCCTCAAGTTGGAGCATAGATATCAATCATGCCCAACTTGTCCGTCAGTGTGCAGAAATGCTTCTTCGCCAGCAGCTTGGTGAAGATGTCAGCAACTTGGTCTTCAGAACGAGTGAAGGGAGTGCATATCTTGCCAGTCAGAATGGATTCCCGAATAAAATAACAATCTACTTCAATGTGTTTAGTGCGCTCATGATAAACTGGATTATTCGCAATGAAGATAGCAGCTTTATTATCACAATGCATAGGTATAGCAGAAGAAGAATCAACCCCGAACTCCTTTAACAGAGAGCGCACCCACAACAATTCACAGGCAGTATGGGCCATGGCCCTATATTCAGCTTCAGCACTGGACCTGGCCACAACATTTTGTTTTTTACTCCTCCAGGTAACAAGATTACCTCCAACATACGTACAATACCCAGAAGTAGATTTTCTGTCAACTCTGCTGCCTGCATAATCAGAATCAGAGTACAGAACAGTGTCCATGCTTCCTGTAGTGAAGTCCCTTGCCAGGAGACTTCTTCAAATATCGTAGAATCTGACAAAGAGCATCCCAGCGACACTGTCTGGGTTTATCAAGGTACCTGCTAAGAAGACCCACTGCAGTAGAAATGTCAGCTCTGGTGACAGTCAAATAAATGAGTTTACCAATCAGCCTCCTGTACTTTTTATGATCAGCAAAGAGAGGAGAAGAGTCATCATCCCAATTTACATTAGGATCTAGAGGAATATCAGTAGGTCTCGCCCCCAGCATACCAGTCTCCTGCAGTATGTCTAGGACATATTTTCGCTGAGACAACACAAGAGCATTAGAATTTCTAGAAACTTCTATGCCCAGAAAATATCTAAGCTTGCCCAAATCTTTGGTAGCAAAGTGTTTGCCTAGATGAGATTTAGTAGCCTGAATACCAAGAGAATCACTGCCAGATATGATAATATCATCAACATAGACAATCAGAATAATAATACCAGCTGAAGTCTTCTTGGTGAAAACAGAATGATCCACCTGAGAACGCAGAAACCCAAAATCAATCATAATTTTGCTCAATTTATCAAACTAGGCACGGGGACTCTGCTTCAGCCCATAAATAGACTTCTTTAACCTGCAAACTTTGTGAGACTCCCCCTGAGCAACAAACCCAGGAGGTTGCTCCATATAGACTTCTTCTTGTAAATCACCATACAAGAAGGCATTTTTCACATCTAGTTGCAACAGTGGCCAGTCAAGGTTAACAACAACAGATAGAATAATTCTGACAGAATTAAGACGAGCAACAGGAGAGAAAGTCTCAAAATAGTCAATACCATACGTTTGGGTGTAGCTTTTAGCAACTAACCGTGCCTTCAGCCTTTCAACAGTGCCGTCAGGTTGATATTTCACAGCATACACCCATCTGCAACCTACAGGTTTACACTGAGGGGGTGGATCCACCAGCTCCCAAGTATCTCGTTCAGCAAGGGCTAACATCTCCTCCTTCATAGCAGACAGCCATCCAGTACTCTGTAGAGCATCCTGGATATTCTTTGGAACAGCAACAACAGATAAGGCATATACAAAATTGCTAGAGTGAACATTAAGATGATCAGTAGAACAAACTGAGCAATACTGTGTAATGTGCAGGAACGAGTACCCTTTCTAAGAGCAATGGGTAAATCAAGATCAGAATGTACCTCAGGTGTAGTAGAACCTTCTGGAGGTGAAGATTGGTTTTCATGGGGGGTTTCTTGAGTAGAAGGGGCTCTGTTCCTGCGTTGATAAACTATAAGAGGAGGCTTCTCAGCCTCAGTAGTGACTTTGTCAGTAGTATCAGGCACACAATCAGAAGTAACAGGTAGAGGTGAGGCAATAAGATCAGACTGTAAACTGTCACCACGAGTCGAATAATAAGGAGTATCCTCAAAGAAAACTACATCACTGCTAGTATACCATTTTCTTGCAGTAGGACTGTAACACCTGTATCCCTTCTGGGTACGAGAATATCCCAAAAAAATGCACTTCTCAGCACGAGGAGACAGTTTATCAGAAGTAGGTCCAACTAACCGTACAAAACAGGTACATCCAAAGATCCGAGGAGGCACAGTAAATAGCTGAATATCGGGTTGAAGAACTTGAATAGGTATTTTGTTTCCAATCACAGATGATGACATTCGATTTATCAGAAAACAAGCAGTCAATATAGCCTCAGGCCAAAACGAGCGAGGAACATGTGCATGCATCATAATAGTTCTAGCAACCTCTAACACATGTCTATTTTTACGCTCAGCCACACCATTTTGCTGAGGTGTATAAGCACAGGAGGTCTGATGTATTGTACCCACAGATTTACAAAAAACATCCACATCTTTTTTAACAAATTCCAGTGCATTATCAGTACGAAAAATTTTGACAGGCATACCATATTGTGTTTTTATTTCAGCAAAAAAGAACTTGATAACAGACAAAACTTCGGACCTACTTTTCATCATAAACAACCAAGTAGTCCTTGAAAAATCATCAATAAAAAGAATAAAATACTTATGACCAGATAGACTTGGCACATGACAGGGTCCCCATACTTCAGAATGCACTATATCAAACATATTTTTACTGCTAATCTGACTGCGTCTAGGATAAACAGCTCTAGTCTGCTTTCCAAGTTGACATGACTCGCACTGAAAACTACAAATGCCAAGATCAGACACTAAATGTCGAAGCTTTTCAGATGATGGATGGCCCAGCCGGTAGTGTCACTGTAATGCAGAAACTGAGGTAGATAATGCAGGAGTCACAGATGCTTTAGCTGCTTTTGGCAAATGATCCAGATAGAAGAGTCCATCAACACCTTCATACCCCCCACCAATCTTCATCCTCGTGCGAAGGTCCTGAAAAACACATGAACCATGAATAAAAGTCAGACTGCACTGTAGGCTTCGCAATATCTTGCTGACAGACAACAGATTCAAAGGAAATCTAGGCACATATAAGGTAGATTTCAGCAGAAAGTCAGAAACAATATCCCCTACTCCAGACACCGCATACTTGGAACCATCAGCCAACATAACAGATGAGGGTCTAGCAGGTTTAAATAATTTGTGAAACAGTGATTGATTTCCAGAAATATGTGAAGAGGCACCGGAGTCGATGACCCACTTAGTATTACCAGGAGTAGAAGAGGAGCTCAGGAAGGCAGTGTCATAACCAGAATAAGTGGCGGCATGAACTCCACTAGTCGAAGCTTGAGACGACGCACCAGCTCGCTCAAGAAGAAGACGCTCCACCTCAGCACGGATGTAGTCAGCAGTCGCACCCGAGGAGGCAGAGTCAGTAGGCTGAGTCGTTCCTTCTGATGCAGTAGTAGTGGAGTCAGCAGCTGCATTGGCCCACGCCGGCTTACCATATTTCTCCCAACATTTTTCTTCAATATGGTTGGACCGGCCACAGAAGGTACAAAGGCGCTGTCCTGACTGAGGACGCGCACCAATAATAGGGGCAGTAGAAGAGGCTCAACGACCAGGAGCAGCCCGTCCTCGTCCTCCACCCAGGGGAGGACGACAATCAGTAAAGCGACCACGGCCACGACCAGAAGCTGTAGCAAGAGCCGAAGAGTCCCCAACATCAGTAGTCTGAGACGAGGAAGACGAAGGCAAACGCTGAAGGCGTTTGTAGGCACTCTGTAGTGACGGAAGAGGGTCACTGGCTAAGATCTGGTCCACAACTCCAGCGTAGGACTCGGGCAATCCACATAGAAACTGGACCAACTGAAGCTCCTGGCGCTGACGCTGCATGGTAGCCAGGACCGTGGAGAGAGGGTGATAGGATTCCAGGTCACCCCATAATCCAGTGAAGTCAGAGAAGTAATCCGCAATGTCCGTCCCCGTGAACTGTAGACGTCCCAGCTGCTTGGTGATGTCAAACACCTTCTTGGGGTTCTGACTATGCGAGTAAGTACCGACGAGCTGATCCCACATCTGCTTCGCCGTAGGTAGGTGAAGAAGTGTGACGCTAATCTTCTCAATGCTGCTGTTGAGAATCCAGGTCATCACAGTGGAGTCGTCACGAACCCAGTCGTCATACGCCTTCACATCTTTAGCATCAACGTCCTCTGCGGGTGCTGGCGGACCAGCACGGGTAAGATGTGAGTACTTGCCCTGGGATCTGGCATAGATCGTCATGGAGCAGACCCAATGCGGATAGTTGCACCCATCAAGCTTCACAGTGGTAACCTGACGGCGGAAGTCATCATGCGAGGACGCCATGGGAGCAGTAGGCACAGCAGGAACAGGCACGATCAGGCAGGAGACGGTCTATGCCGTCAGACAGGCACAGCAGGCACAAAAAACACGGAGAAGACCTCTCACATACGGTCTACGCCGAAGCGCAGAACAGAACCCGGTGGCACAATGGCCTACACGGGCAGGCAGGCAAGAGACCGAAAAAAAAACAGTCTACGTCACACCAACTTCAAGCCACCGGATCGCTGTAGGACTTCACGGAGCCAACGTACCGGCGGCTAGGACCGCGGAGGCGCACCGGCCCCCTGCGGCGGAGTGGGCGCCCGACCCTGGCGGCGACCCCGGCGGCTGCTGCTGCCCGGCGCGGCGCCCTGGCGGCTGCCCGGCGGCTGCCGGCCCTGCCTGCTGCCCGGCGGCTGGGTGGCTGCTGGGCGGCGCGGGCGGGAGAGAGGGGGGGGAGGGGGGGGCGGCCGGCCGGAGAAGAGAGAGAAGGGTGGGAGGGTGGCGGCTGGATCTACAACTCTGGTACCATGTGAAACACAAAGCAGTTTTGGGAAGCGTAGTGTTGCACAATGAGTGCACCCTCATATATATAACACTGAAACATTTACAGAGAGGTCCACATATAATATGGAAATAACAAAACAACTAACAAAATATATAAAACAGGAATATATATTAACACATAGTATATGAAAAAGTAGAAAAAAAATCGATGATCTGCATGTTTCGAGAGTTTCGTCAGTCAATTTCGATGTCCGATTGCCACAGAAACATAAATTTCGCCAAAAATTTCGACAATTTCGTCGAAATTTTGAACATTGATATTTGTAATATTTCATTATGTCATTTATCTTTACTGTTGGACTCTTATGTAAATTTCTCAGTTGAGTTATTATAAAAGGAGAGGTAGAATATTGCTCCTCACACGCTGCATTGCAACACCCTAATTATTTGTTCACAAGGATCATATTATCATTGACTTTAATTCTTGTCCGCATGACTTAGCCACCCTGAAGAAGTAAGCATCAACATTTTTCATGTGCATTTAAATTCTATCAGTTTGGAAATAGGCTGGTAAAACATTCTTTTTGTTTGGAAATATGCTGGTAACTGGTCTGACAAGTTAATGAGTATATCAAAGATAATTACATGCTTGTCATTTCTTCTGATGAAATTTAATTACAAAGCTTTATCCATGTGATAGAAAAGATCCCTCTCTATCTTGGTCTACATGAAAGATAGTTTTGACAATTAGTGCATGTTCAAAATGTTGACCTTTCTAACAATAAACATTGTTAATGGTCACATGGAACTAATTGTATTGAATGAGTAACAAGTACAACATATACCTCCTCATATAAGATGGAAATAAAACAAGGAAGACGAAAATAAGAACAATGGGATGAAACAATAATAAAACATATATATATCTTAAACATTCCCTTCAAGTTGAAGCATAAATGTCTCTCATGTCCAACTTGTCAATCCGCTCTGCAAATCTCTTCCTTAGAAGTGCTTTAGAAGAACAATTCAACAACCTAGTCCTCTAAGCATATATAAGGAGTAATATGTCTATAGAAGGAAAATGAGTTATTTATTCAGTGAGTAAAATAGGGTATAGGGTACTCTCTTATATAGCTATCGAGAGTTGAGACACACACACAAGCAGGCAATATGGGACTAATACAATAGAGCAGTATAAGAGATAGCACAGCAGAAACAGAAAATAACACAGTATTTCTATACTCCCCCTCAAGCTGGAGCGTAGATGTCGAATAAGCCCAACTTGTCAATCAGAGTCTGGAAGCGACTTTAGGTAGAACTTTGGTGAAGATATCTGCAAGCTACTTCTCAGTGCTGAGATATGGAGTGGAGATGTGTCCAGATAGAACTTTCTCCCGAACGAAGTGGCAATCAACCTCAATATGTTTTGTTCTTTCATGAAAGGTGGGGTTGCTCGCAATGAAAATGGAAGCCTTATTATCGCAGAACATAGGAATGGGGCTAGAAGAAGTGATATCAAACTCGTTTAGAAGACCTCGGACCCACAGGAGCTCACACGCAGTATGAGCCATGGCTCTATATTCTGCCTCTGCACTAGATCGGGCAACAACTATCTGCTTTTTGTTGCACCAAGTAACCAGATTTCCTCCCACAAAAGTGCAATATCCAGATGTAGATTTCCTATCAGAATGACTTCCTGCATAGTCAGAATCAGAAAATCCAGATAAATTGCAATGGCCATGCTTTTTATACAGAAGACCTTTCCCTGGAGAGCTTTTGAGATATCGTAAGATGTGACAAATAGCATCCCAGTGGAATTGCCGGGGTTTATCAAGATACCGACTTATGAATCTTACAATAGCCGCCTAGTCAGCTCTAGTGACAGTCAAATAGATAAGCTTGCCAACCAGTCTCCTGAACTGGTGACGATCAACATAAGGAGGAGAAGTATCATTATCCCAATCCATATTGAGATCTAGAGGAGTGTTGGTTGGCTTGCAGCCCAACATGCATGTTTCTAGTAAAAGATTAAGAACATATTTTCTCTGTGACAGGCAAAGTCCTGCTGAAGATCTAGCAACCTCAATACCTAGAAAATATCGTAGTTTCCCTAGGTCTTTGGTGATGAAGTGCACTGCTAAATACTTTTTGGTTGCCTGTATTCCTGCACTGTCACTGCCAAATAAGACAATATCATCAACATATACAATAAGGATGACAAGTCATGTTGCAGTTTTACGAATAAATACAGAATGATCAGATTGTGAACGTCGAAAGCCAAAGGTAAGTAAGATCTGACTAAGCTTGTCAAACTATGCACGTGGGCTTTGTTTCAGACCATAGATCGCCTTTCCGAGTTTACATATTTTAGAAGCAGACTCCCCCTGAGCAACAAATCCCGGAGGTTGCTCCATGTAGACCTCCTCTTGTAGATCTCCATATAGAAAAGCGTTTTTGACATCAAGTTGAAACAAAGATCAGTCTTTATTCACAGCAATAGATATCAGAATACAAACAGAATTTAAGCGTGCGACAGGAGAAAAGGTTTCAAATAATCAACTCCATACGTCTGAGTATATCCTTTCACAACTAATCGGGCTTTCAGGCGTTCAATGGTACCATCCGGTTGATATTTAATAGTAAATATCCAGCGGCATCCAACAGTATGGCATGATGAGGGACGATCAACAAGATCCCATGTCTTACGTTCACATAGTGCATTCATTTCCTGCTCCATAGCATGTTTCTAGGCAGGACTGCGAAGGGTCTCTTCGGCTGATTTAGGAATTGTCACAGAAGACAACACAGAATTGAAGCAAGCAAAGCTACCACAGAGAGTGTCAGATGAACAGAAATTACTGATAGGATGCTGAGTACATGATCGAACACCTTTTCTTAAACTGATAGGAAGATCCAAGTCAGAAAATACCTTCGTGGATGTTGGATCAACCGCAGACGCAGGAGTTGGTTTGACCGGGGCTACAGAAGCATTGATGGTCTTTGACTGACGCTGATAGACTTGCAATGGGCGTTCTGTAGGCACATCAGGTGCTGGTAATTCCTCAACAACCAATGGTAACGGTGTGGTAGCCATAATATCAGCCGACAATTTTTCGCCATCAGTGGAATAATATGGCATATGCTCAAAAAAGATCACATCCGAACTAACAAACCATTGTCTTTTAACAGGATCAAAACAACGGTAGCCTTTCTGTGTACGAGAATATCCCAGAAAAACACATTTGACTGAGCGAGCATCAAGTTTGGTGAGGCCGGGATGAAGATTTTTCACAAAACAAGTACTCCCAAAAATGCGAGGGAGTAGAGAGAATAAGGGTTTATCAGGAAACAAAATGGCGTACGGGACCTAATTTTTCAAAACAGAGGAAGGCATGCGATTGATGAGATAGCACGCCGTAGAGACAACTTCAGGCCAGAAGTGATGGGGTACTTTGTAGTGTATGAGAAGGGTGCGAGCAACCTCAAGTAGGTGGCGGTTTTTCCTTTCAGCGACGCCATTTTGTTGAAGAGTGTAAGGGCAGGAGGTTTGGTGTATGGTTCCTCGGGCAGCACAAAAAGATGTAACAGATTGTTGCATGAACTCCAGGGCATTATTAGTACGAAATTTTTTAATAGGTCTATTAAATTGAGTGTGAATTTCAGCAAAGAAGGTGTGAATAGTGTCTAACACAATATCTCGACCTTTTAGTATAAACAACCATGTGGTGCGTGAATAGTCATCAATAAAGGCCATAAAATATTTCACACCCGAGTGACTTGATACGGAACACGGTCCCCAAATATCAACTTGAACAAGATCAAAAATTTCTTTAGAAGCAATAACTTTCTTAGCAGGAAAAACAGATCGAGTTTGTTTACCTAAAAGTAAAACACAAGTTTCACAGGAAAAACTGTGCTCAGATAAAGTAGGAAGTAAATATTTTAATTTAGCAGCAGAGGGATGGCCCAATCAAAAGTGCCACTGTAGTCCCGTCACTGAAGTAGATAGCATAGCAGCAACAATAGGAGATCCATCCAGATAATACAGCCCATCTGGTCCTTCACGGCCCGAACCAATCCTCATCTTCGTGCGGAGATCCTTCAAAACACAGCCAGAAGGATCAAATTTAATAGAATAGTTGAGTTGTTTTGTCATCTTACTGACTGACATCAGATTAACAGGAAACTTTGGAATATATAAAATAGAATGCAACTGCAATTTTGGTGAAAAATGAACTGTACTAGTGCCGTGAACTGCAGTTTTGGATCCATTTACAACAGTAACAGACGATATAGGAGCAGTTTTATTGAGAATAGAAAAAAGACGAAGATCACCAGCCATATGAGTGGATGCACCTGAGTCAATGCACCACTGTTTGTTACCAGATGATGGAGAGGTGAGCATGGCAGAGGGTCCTGGTGTAGACGAGGATGGCATCTGGGCGAGACGTTCCTGGAACATCTTCTCGAACTCAGACCGTAACCAGTCCGTGTTCGCAGGAGTAGCAGGCGCATCAGCGGTAGAGTCAGTAGTAGTGTCTGTAGCAACCTGGTTTTAGCCCAAGCGGGCTTGCCGTGCTTAATCCAGCAGCGATCTTCAGTATGATTGTCCCGGCCATACCAGTTGCAATAGCGAGAGCCGGGAGGAGCACCACGTCCAGGAGTAGATGAGCCGTGACCTCCCGAGGGAGGAGGGCGACCGCCACGACCACGACTGCGGCTACGACCACGGCCAGAATCAGCAGAGTGAGCAATAAGCGCAGGGTGCTCAACAACAGGAGTAGGGGTCATAGACGGCAATCGTTGGACTCTTTTTAGAACTTTCCGAAGGGTTGGCAGCGGATCACTTGACATGATCTGGTCAACTACGCCTAGAAAAGGAGGTAGGAAGTGCAGCCAAGAACTGCACCAGTTGCAGTTCGTTGCACTGCTTCTGAGCAATTTTGATGTCCGTCGTCAAGGGGTGGTAGAGTTCAAACTCATTCCACAGAACCAAGCATTGATTGTAGAAATAATCAATGGAAGTGTCAGTGGAGAACTCTTTTTTCGCCAAAGTTCTGAAAATTTCAAAGACACGCTTTGGATTCTCCTAATGAGAGTAGACGTGGGACATTTGATCCCACATAGACTTAGCATCATGAAGGCAGAGAAGAGATTGGCTAATTTGAGGCTCAGTACTATTGAGGATCCAAGACATGACGCCGGAGTCATCCTTGGACCATTGCGCATAGCTTTGTCTGGTTTTGTCATCCGAATCAGCGGTAGGAACAGGAGGAGGCCCAGTAGTAAGATGGTGATACCGGCCTTGTGGTTTAACATATAGAACAAAGGACGCCGACCTGAGATGGTAGTTGGAGCCACCGTCGAGTTTCACCATGGTGACACACAGAGATCGGGGAGGCTCAGGAAAAGCCATGGCAGAAGCAGTAGTCGGCGCAGTAGCAGATTAGAGTAGAGACCCATAAAGGGCAGATAACAGCAGTAGGGATCTGACGTGTCAGATCAGAAAACCCGGATCGGGCAGAATATGCATAGAGAAACCTACGCCGTCATGAGGAAAACTCAATGTTCCGTCATGTGGCACATACAGATAGGACGGTGAGACGAAAAGCCTCTCAACTTAGCCGGCCAGCGGATGTCCAAACGTAGATCCAAAGAGCACCTAGACGTAGAAGGAGAAGGGAGGTAAAAACCAGTGGCAGTCGGCCGAAAGGGTAGAAGCCTGGAGGAGGAAGAAGGTTGCGGGTGGCAGGGAGGGGGGGGTAGGCGGCGGCGGGTGAGGGTGGAGGGGAGAGGAGGGTAGCGGTCGGGGGAGAGAGGGAGGGCAGGGCGGTGGGCAGGGAGGGTGGAGGAAGGATCGGCGGCGCCGGGTAGGGGGGGAGGGGGCGGCGGGCGGCCGGGGGGGGGGGGAAGGGGGGGACTTACGTCATGGGTGGGGAAATGGAGAACCTGCTCTCGGTACCATATAGAAGGAAAAGGAGTTGTTTATTCAGTGAGTAAAACAGGGTATAGGGTACTCTCTTATATAGCTATCGAGAGTTGAGACATACACACAAGCAGGCAATATGGGACTAATACAATAGAGCAGTATAAGAGATAACACAACATAAACAGAAAATAACACAGTATTTCTATAATGTCCTTCATAACAACTTCTCTAATGAAGTAGAAAACATCTTCAAATGTACATAGTGCACTCATGGAAAACAAGACTACTAGCAATTCACATGGAACTAATTGTATTGAATGAGTAACAAGTACAACATATACCTCCTCATATAAGATGGAAATAAAACAAGGAAGACGAAAATAAGAACAATGGGATGAAAAAATAATAAAAACATATATATATCTTAAACATTCCCTTCAAGTTGGAGCATAAATATCTCTCATGTCCAACTTGTCAATCCGCTCTGCAAATCTCTTCCTTAGAAGTGCTTTAGAAGAACAATTCAACAACCTAGTCCTCTGAGCATATATAAGGAGTAATATGTCCTTCATAACAACTTCTCTAATGAAGTAGAAAACATCTTCAAATGTACATAGTGCACTCATGGAAAACAAGACTACTAGCAATAAAGGTAACGATCTTATTATCACAAGACATCTGTATAGGAGTAGTAACCAAAAGTCTAAATTCCTCAAAAGAAAATTCACAAGATATATGGGACAGCCCTATACTCTACCTCAATACTAGATCGGGCTACAATATTATGCTTTTTATTGCACCTATTAACAAAGTTTACCTCCTAAATAAGTATATTAGCTAAAAGTGGATATGTAGTTAGTAGGGCTTCCCACATAATCAATGACAGAATATCCAAGAATGTTCATGTGTTCATGCTTTGAATACTATAGGCCTTTTCCAGGATTTGCTTTCAAATATCTCAAAAATGTGACAAAAGGCTTCCTAGTAACACTATCTAGGTTTGTCCAATTTTTTGTCGAGGAATTCACCTGCAACAATGTTGTTGAAACATGTAATTGTAGTTTGTAAGATATATCAATTTCCTAACGAGATGTCTATACTAAAGTGATCAAGAAACATTGTTCCCTCATCATTGAGTTTAGAATTGGGATCCAAAGGAGTATCACCATGTCATACATCTATCATGCTCCTTTTTGTAAGTAAGTCCAGACATTTATCCTCTACTATTAGAGTCTATTTACTTAAGTGTTTTAGTCATTTACTTAAGTTTGTTTAGTCTATTTGTAACATGGGCCATTTGTCTATTGGCCCATTAGGGTTTGTCTAAGTATCTGTATGCTCCCCCCTTCTCCTATTTATAGGAAAGGTTGGCTGCTATTGTGATCACCGATCCAAGTCATGCCCCACCGCGAGTTGCAGATCCGCGGGAGGATGGTAGCCGTCGGGGAGTCGAGACTAAAGTGGTGGAACTGCTGTGGGCGGGTTTGTTGATGGATAGACAGGACCAGGGGCCACGCAGGATTGCGGGAGAGATAGGGAAAGAAGGTGGCGGGGCTGACGGCCTTAGTGGAAGGTTGAGTGGAAAGACGTTTGCGAAAGGCTGAAAGGCGGGGGTTGCGGGTACGGGTTTTACAATAGCAATAGGAAAAAGTGATTGGGAGGCCGTGGTGTGGTTATGGAATGGTGGCAAACTGCGGCACGTAAAGAGGATCATTGGCAATTAGGGAGAATTGTCAATGAAAAGAACAAATATGCATACGACCAAGGATGTCAGAGAGATGCCCGGCGGGCGGCTAAGCCAAGAAAGCAGGTTGCCGCCTACAGGCGGAGGAAAAACTTTTGTCTCCTCTAAGATTAGGGTTGGATCACTGCTCTGATACCATTTGGAATAATAAAATACAACTACTTGCTGTATTGATAAGAGGAAACCCTGCTCCTATAAATAGGAGAACAGGGAAGCATACAGACACAACTTAACCCTAATGGGCCAAGACATACTTGGGCCCATATTACAAAGACACTTAATAACATGAATAAACAGACTCTCTAATATCTACAAAAGGCAAATAGAAGATTCCCACTATGCTACCTCAAAGCCATGTATCACTGTTTATCTAAACTTCAGTAAGAAAGTGCTCAACCATATATTTTTTGTAGCCATAATTTTAATCGAGTCACTGCTTGATAATACAATGTCATCTACATAAAATGGGGCAACAATGCCTCTACTAGTTATTTTGATGAATACAGATTGATCGACATGTGATCTAGAGAAGCAAAACTCTATAATAATCTGGCTAAGCTGATCAGACTAGGCTCAAGGGCTTAGTTTCAATCCCTATATAGCTTTGTTGAGCATGCAGACTTTGAACTTCCTTTGAGCAACAAACCCAGGATGTTGCTATGTACAAACTTCATCATAAAGAATTCCCATAACCAAGGAATTTCTGACATCGAGTTGAAAAAGGGGCCACACAAGATTGACAACCGAAATCCGGATGGGGACATAATTGCTACATATTATAGGAGAAAAGGTTTCAATATAATCAATGTCATAGGATTGAGTATAGCCCTTTAGAACTAGTCACGCTTGAAGTATCTCGACAATAGTATCTTTAGGATAATATTTGATCGTGAAAACTCGGAAACCACCAACCAAAGAGCAATAAGTAGTATGTTCAATTTCTGCAATGATCCCGCCATCCAAAGTAGCCATCCATCGCTAGTGAGATTGAGCCTCTATAACAGGTTTGGGAACAAAAAATACAGACAAGGATCTAATAGAACCAAAAAACCTTAGTTCCATATAATCATATATTGCAAGACTAAAAAATATCATGCTCGATAAATTTGCATTTGGGTTTGGCAACAAAAGTGGTTTTAAAAGCCAACATTAAGGCTTCCAAGGCTTACGTCTCAATGCGAGGCTATCCCATTTGTGCCTAGAGGCTTATGCCTCAGTGTCGTGGATTGAGGCTTACGCCTTAAACCACTGAGGCTTTGAGGCTTACGGTGATGATGCCGTATGTTAACATATGACTTTCTACTTTTGATATTATTATCCACACTTTCTTTATAAATCTTTATTCAAGTTGCAGTTAATTATAATTATCTCATTAATAATAATTTTTTGGATTAGATTTGTCAATTTTCATTGCTAACTTAATTTATATGCTACCTTTTTATATACAAAGTTGGTGGATTTCAAATCTCACATTTAATGCATTTTGGGTAATTTTTCCTACTAATTTTAAATAATATTTACCCTACTTTTATATGTCTAGATATTTGAAGCTAATAGTAAAATTATTGATTTCTCATTATTTGCTAAATTTCTTTTTTATTGGTGGTCTTTATTTTTTACATTGCACTCAATCCCTACGTATACTTGTTAAGTTACCTCCAAATTTACTCCTTGTTTTTAAATTTTCTTATAATCATACATACATTTATACACATATACATACATATAGACATGTATACACTTGTATACGTTTATTCACTCATGACGCCTCATACAAATTTTCAGGCTTATGCCTCAAGCTCCTTGAGGCTTACGTCTCACCTCACTAAGACAACTTGTGGGTGGGTGACGTGGCTAGAGGGATCTTGCGGGTGGATGAAGGGGCTGCGGGCTGGAGGATGGAGGTTTGCGGGCTGAGAGGTGGATGGCGGGTGGAGGCTGGAGGTCTTGTGGGCTGGAGGGACCTTGCTGGGGGGTGACAGGGCTGGAGGGATCTTTGGGGTGAATACGGGTGGATGAAGGGTCTGCAGGCTGGAGGTCTGGTGGGTGTCTGGGCTGACAGGGAAGGTACTACGGGCTGGCTGTCTTGTGGGTGACGGTGGCTGTGCTATGGGGGAGGTGGGGCGGATTTGGGAGAGCGGGGGGCGGGCTTGGCAGGGGAAGAAGGGGTGACGACAGATAGAGGGTGATGGGCGACAGTGTGGCGGGCGAGAAGAAGAGGTGGAGAAGAAAGGGTGGCGGGCTGGTTGGGTGGTGGGGTGATGGAAATGACGGGGATGATGGAAGCGAGGATATGGAGGGTAGTAGGTGGTAGGGTGAAGGGGTGGAAGAAGGTGGCGGCTAGGGCAGAGGGGAGGGAGGCATCTGGGTTAGATATTTAGGGTGAATCAAAAAGCCCTAATACGATGTGAAATAATACGAGAATTCTAATATTGAGATAATAATTACAAGCATAGACCCCCTCCTTGTATAGGATAGGAGTCATTGAAAACAGAGCTTACCAATATGGGATAAAAGACAAGATACTACAGAGCACAAAATAAATAACATAAAACTAAATATGTTAACAATCATCATGAACTATTGAATAAAAAATTATCATTGCCACTGGCAAAGGATGGAATAATGTTAAAACCAGTCTGAGAGCACAAGGAAGCAACAAAGTACAATGGTTTCCACCATCATCGGACATAGTAATCTTGCTTGTTACTACTGTCTCTTACAGTCTTCCTTTGCATCCAAGCCTCACTCCTTCCACTATATGCAAGAATATTCAGATATGCTGATACTACCAAAAGAATTATTCATCACCATCATCTAAGCCTCAAAATCAACCATGTTTGCGTAGACTACATGGATCCTTCTTTTCCATTTAGCTCTATGATATCATATTCTAATCAAGATTTCAAGATGTAAATCCTCTTTATTGCCTCATTCTCTCTTACTGTTCCCCTTGTTCTTCCTCTGAAATGTATATTGTCCTGCTTTGTGCTTCTTCATCTCTTCCACAGATTTGCTCCATCACCATTGTTATCATGAGCTATAGAAAAGAACTTATTAGTGCCACTGCCAAGGATGGAATAATGTTAAATCAGTATGAGAGCACATGGAAGCAACAAAGTACAATGGCCACCATCACTACACATAGTAGTATTGCTTGTTGCTACTGTCTTCCTTTGCATCCAAGCCTCATCCCTCCCCACTATATGTCAAAAATATTCAAATATATGGATATAACCAAAATAATTATTCATCGCCACCATCTTAGTCATGAACCCAACCATATTGACGTAGGCTCCATGGATCCTTCTTTTCCATTTAGCTCTATCATGGGTCATATTCTCATCATGGCTACAATTTCTGCCAAAATATAGCTTAATAGATGATCATAGTGGAATGATAGGAGATTTATACATGAGCAGGTGATTAATATGAGAGTAGTAAGGAATGCTTACCTAGAACTTTAAGTAGATATTCTGTACCATAAAAACCATTGCAAATTTGCATTTAAGGTGCGAATTCTTCAAAAGGTTCCTTAAATATTATTGAATTGATGCCAAATGTCTGTCCTGTTTGTTTCTCTTCGTCCTATCATGCAATGACACATCTCCGAGATATAATTGGAATAGAGAAATCATCCTGTCTCCTATTTCCTTCCTAGTTCTTAGGTGTTTGTAAGCCGCAGCAAGGGGCACCAAGGTGACTGGAGGAGAAATGTGATTGGAGACAACAATGACGGGAGTGGAAGAAAGAATCAGGATTCAGGAGGAAGGGTACATATTTTTTGTGTAAGTATATTAATTGGATATCTAATTACGTTCACTTGGTTGGCTACATAACAGTGTCACACCAGCTGCTGAACAAAGTAGCATAATGAAAACATTGACGTGGATACAAACAGCTGCTGTACACTCAATACATGCTTCTTGATCTACTTGTTTGAATGTATAGTTTCAGCAAACACGCGTGAAGATGTACATCGCACCTTCATTATTATTAAAAACTTGTCCAGATATTGATAGTTGTTTTTGAGAATATAAGAAAACATTTCTAGGTAAATTGAAAATTACTCGTCTGTCTCTTG
The DNA here is from genome assembly GCA_963693085.1 of Alisma plantago-aquatica. Lineage (NCBI taxonomy): Eukaryota > Viridiplantae > Streptophyta > Magnoliopsida > Alismatales > Alismataceae > Alisma > Alisma plantago-aquatica. Next base: position 516,372,473 of record OY856410.1, on the reverse strand, counting down.
CATTCAGTCTAACATGAATGTTTCATTTATTCCACTACTCATTCCCAAATCTTATGTAGCGTGTTTCACGAAATTGCAGAATTCAGGGAAAAGATTGTTGGCAGAAACTCAAAGACAGAAAAAAAGGTATATCATTGTAGACATATAGATTAAAGTAGTGCATGTCCTAATTCTGCTCTGTTGTTTTGGCAGAAACCACATTTGGCACGCATGGAATCAGTATCATCTGGACTCTCTGGTGACTATCCCCCATCAGCCATAGTTTGCTTACTACTTCAAATATAATGTTTTAACAAATTATTTTTGAATAAGAGCTTTAAATTGTTGAGTGCCAACCTGAACCTTTTCTTTAATAATGTGGCTAATATAAAACTTGAAGGGAATTGGAAATAACAAAACTGTGGCTTAGGTCATGTGTTGTAGTAGTTTCTGTACTTTCTGTGAATGAACCACAATTGAATGTGATTTATAACTGAACTATATTCTAGAATACCAACATACTCTATACACGACTCTGCTTTCTTTGCCAAACTAATGGCAACCTATATATTGATAAAGTAATGAGTTGATCTAACCTTTAACTATACCAAGAATTAATCAAGCAACCCATTAGTAAATAATTGATCATGTCTATCCCCAATGGAAGGGACATTGGTTTATATATGAGAACCACAAAAAGTCTTATTGAATTGTATAAAACTTTGGTAACTCTTCACTAGTTGATTCCATGAGTTACATGCTGTCCTATATACAGGAGTACAGACTACAGAGGACTAAATGAATACACTAATGTGGGAAAATGGATCCTCCCATAGGGCACGTTTGGTCTCCCGGATTTTGCCGCATTGGATTGTATTTAGGTATCAATTTGTAGAAAATTTATGTTTGGTTTGTGGGATTTGGAAAATGGAGCTAATCCTGGGATTTCCAGACAAAGGGAATCCCGCATTTTGATTTCCATCAAAATTCTCACGAATGCCAAAATCCCGCTATGGCTGGCCGGTGGTCCAAGAAAAAAATAAATCATGTACTTCACAAATTAAGGAAACCAAACATAAAATTTATGTTTAGGAGATTTTGAAAATGCATCATTTTACAAATGCAAGATGGCCTAAGTGTAGGATTCTTGAAAATCCCACTAATCAAATGCACCCTAAGTGTACCAAGGACAATCAAGTATATTATTAAGAGTAACCACAATGGGAGGGTGACCAATAACCACTTATGCTAACACTCCCCTCAAGCTACAGGGTAGATGTTGTGCAGTCCCAAGTTCCAACTTGATACTCATATGTCAAAAAAGAGCTTGAGCTACTCATTTTGTCAAAATATTAGCAATTTGATCCCCTGGCCGCACGTGATGTAATAGTTTTCTTGGCTTTTACCTGATCCTATACAAAATAGAAATTTACTTTAATAGGTTTTCTGCATTCATGGAAAATTATGTTGTTCTTGATATGGGATTAAGGGAGAAAGATTTCTTTCCCCCTCTCCCATGCCCGTGGCGGAGGCCGAACGCCCGGGAGGGTAGTAAATCAAAGCGGCAACTAGGATTTGAACCCGGGTCCCTTTGTTAAGGGACACCGTACTTGACCACTTGAACCACTCCTAGTCAGCATGTTGTTCTTGATATGAATGGTTGCGTGGTTGTCATAATAGAAACTTGCCGGTGACTGAACATGAATCCTGAATCATGCCAGGATGGATTTTACCCATTACAAGTCACAACATGCATGGGCCATACTATCCTTGATCAAGCAATGAATGGCTACTTTTTTGCTTGTCCAGGCAACATGGTGGTTGCTTAACATGATACAAAATCTGGATATAGACAGACGGTCTTAAGCATCTCCTACCCAATATGCATCTACATACCCATAGATGGAAGTGATCTTTTGTGTAGGTCAATTGTATAACAGTTCTCTTCCTAGAGAACTGTTGAGGTGCTGCATGATTTGTTGAATGGTGCACTTGTGAATTTGAAGAGCACACATATGTTGACTGACCATTTCGATAGCGTAAACGATATTAGCTTAGGTGATTGTCAAGTAAATTACTTTACTCATGATGTGGCAATACTTCTTTGGATCAAGAAAGATTTTCCCCTTGCTTTGAACTTTTATGTGGTATCCCATCGGAGTGGAGACCGGTTTGGCATTTGTCATTCCAGTCTACTACAACATGTTCAATGTAGTGTTTTTGAGATAGGCCAATCCTTATTTTGAAGCGAAAAACTTTTATGCCGAGAAAATACGAAAGATTTCCCATATCCTTCGTGTGTAAGTGAAATTGCAGGGATTTCCCTAGACTCAATATACCCTTAGTATTACTCCCAGCAATCACAACATCATTGGCATATAAACAGAAGAGTTTGACCCTGAGATGAGTCGGAGGAGAATAATGAATGATCCGTAAAAGACCTTCTAAAGCCTAGTTGTTCAAGGACAATGCTTAGCTTATTAAACCAGGTCTGTGAAGACTGTTTTAGAACATATAAGGAGTGATAATGTCGAAAACCTTGTGAGAATACTCCCCCTTAGCAATGAAACTAGGAGGCCGTGACATGTTACTTCAGATAGATCACCATGGAGAGGTTTTTAAATGTCCAGCTGAAATGAAGGCCAATCTAGATGTGCTGCGAACAGTGAATTAAAAAGCGTTTTAGGCGGCCGCTTAAGTGGCCAGGACCCTCAACCGCTTAATCCAGCCCCTAATTGCCCGCTTAACAGGTTTGAAGAAAATCGCCCGCTTTTTGCCCGCTTCACCCCCTTTTTTCCCGTTTTTTTCCCGCTTTTTTCCCACTTTTTGCCCGCTTTTTTTTAAAATACTACTGGAAGCATGTAACATTAATTTTCTTTCTGCTTTCAGTGATTACTGATTGGTACTACTGGTTAGTATCTGCAATTACTGATCTGCTTGCTGATTTTAGTGATTAGAAATATTGATTAGTAGTAAAGTATTGATAAATACTTAGTTAATTACTGCTTTTTCAAAAGTCGTCCGCTTAATCACCCGCCTACCGCTTAATTGGTTACAAGGTGCTGTCTGCACGCCTCCCGCTTCCCGCATTCTGATACCTTGGCTGCAAAGAAGATCAAGAATCATACGGAGGTTATGCTAGCAAATGAAGAGAAAGTCTCAAAGTAGTTATGCCAAAAGTTTAGGTAAATTTTTAGCCAACCAATCGCACTTTGAGCTTGTTCTTAGATTCACTAGAATGATGTATCACAAAAATACCCATCCTCAACCAACAATGTTAGATGTACATTGCTTGTAGCAAGGAACAACATATCTAAAATAGATGTTTTGACAACATGGTTATAGGTATTTACCGGTATACCGACATAAATTGCAATAGATGCAATCTTGACTGTTTCAATGGAAAACGAACGAATTAAATCATGAAACCTACATGTGTAATCTCTACATCTAATGCATCATTTTATGCAATAAAATTCTATGTTAGATAATGGGGGGTTGTTTGTGTGGGGAAGGAACATATTATGTTCCCTGGAGATTTCGGTGAAAGATAGAAATGATGTTGTGAAATTTTACTTACACAATCTGTAAACTTAAATAACATGCTTAACGTCATATATTGAATATACAAGAGGTGATCCTTCATGTATTAACTTTGAGTAGAGAAAATGTCAGGCTCGAAGGAAGGCATAGTGCAAATATTACTATTATTAGATATTCAGAGTGTACTAAATACAAGTATATAACATACATCCTTTAGTAAGATGTTAGTTGATTTCCATGAAATACAAATTCCAAATTGCATGGTGGATGTAATGGTTTACCTCCCCTTTTTAGCGGTTGTTTCCCAACATGAGTTTCTTCATGTGATAAATGTGAAAAACAATGAGATTTGGAGAGCTAAGGGTTGCACAATGTGTGCACCCTCATATATATAATACTGAAAGAATTACAGAGAGGTCCATATATAAAAGAGAAATAACAAAACAAATAGAAAGCTATGTAAAACAGGAAATATATAATGCAACACTCCCCCTCAAGTTGGAGCATAGATGTCAATCATGCTCAACTTGTCCATCAGTGTGCAGAACTGTTTCTTCGCCAACAACTTGGTGAAGATATCAGCAACTTGATCTTCTGATCTCGTGAATGAAGTGCATATCTTGCCAGCAAGAATAGATTCTCTGATGAAGTGGCAGTCAACTTCAATGTGTTTGGTGCGCTCATGATAGACATGATTATTTGCAATGAAGATGGCAGCTCTGTTATCACAGTGCATAGGTATGGCCGAAGAAGACTCAATCCCAAACTCTTTCAGGAGAGAACGTACCCACAGTAACTCACAAGCAGTATGGGCCATGGCCCTGTACTCAGCTTCAGCACTAGATCTGGCAACGACATTTTGTTTCTTGCTCCTCCAAGTAATAAGATTGCCTCCTACAAAAGTACAGTAACCGGAGGTAGATTTTCTATCAACTTTGCTGCCTGCATAATCAGAATCAGAATACCCTTCAAGAACACAGTGCCCATTCTTTTTATAATGAAGTCCCTTGCCAGGCGACTTTTTTAAGTATCTCAGGACTTGACATACAACATCCCAATGACACTTTTTGGGTTTGTCAAGGTACCTGCTAAGAAGACCCACTGCAGTAGCAATATCAGGACGAGTAACAGTTAAATAAATCAATTTACCAATCAACCTCCTGAATTTTTTATGATCAGCAAACACAGAAGAGGAATCATCATCCCAATTCACATTGGGATCAAGAGTATCCGTAGGTCTTGCTCCAAGCATACCAGTCTCCTGCAGAATATCAAGAACATACTTCCTCTGAGAAAGTACCAGGGCATTAGAGGTTCTAGAGACCTCTATGCCAAGAAAATACCGAAGTCTGCCCAAATCTTTTGTAGCAAAGTGCTTGCCCAGATGATCTTTGGTAGCCTGAATACCAAGAGAGTCACTTCCAAAAATAATAATGTCATCAACATATACAATCAGAACAGTAATACCTGCTGAAGTCTTTGTTGTGAACACAGAGTGGTCAACTTGTGACCTCAGAAAACCAAAATCAATCATGATCCTGCTCAACTTATCAAACCAGGCACGAGGACTCTGCTTGAGCCTATAGATAGACTTCTTAAGCCGGCATACTTTGTGAGACTCCCCCTGAGCAACAAACTCAGGAGGTTGCTCCATATACACTTCTTCCTGCAAGTCACCATACAGAAAAACATTTTTCACATCAAGCTGCAGAAGAGGCCAGTTCAGATTCACAACAACAGATAGGAGAATCCTGACAGAGTTAAGGCGAGCAACAGGAGAAAAAGTCTCAAAGTAATCAAATGTCATATGTCTGAGTATAGCCCTTTGCAACTAACCGTGCTTTCAACCTCTCAACCGTACCATCAGGTTGATATTTTACTGGCATATACCCACCTGCAGCCCACATGCTTACACTGAGGAGGTGGATCCACCAGCTCCCAAGTGTCTCTGTCAGTAAGAGCAATCATTTCTTCTTTCATAGAAGATGTCCAAGCAGTACTTTTCAACGCATCCTGAACATTCTTAGGTACAACCACAACATATAAAGCATATACATAATTGCTAGAACGAGTATTCAGATGAGCAGTGGATACAAACTGAGCAATGCTATGAGAAGTGCAGGAACGAGTACCCTTTCTGAGTGCAATAGGTATGTCAAGGTCAGAGTGTACCTCAGGTGCAGCAGAACCTTCTGGAATCTTATTTCCAATAACAGACGATGGCATCCTATTAATCCGAAAACACGCAGTCAAAATAGCTTCAGGCCAATAGGAGCGGGGCACATGAGAATGCATCATGATAGTCCTGGTAACTTCTAATAAGTGTTTATTTTTCCGCTCAGCGACACCATTTTGTTGTGGGGTATAGGCACATGAAGTCTGGTGGAGCGTACCAACAGATTTACAGAAAACCACCACTTCTTGCTTAACAAACTCTAAAGCATTATCGGTGCGAAAAACTTTAACAGGCAAACCAAACTGCGTTATTATTTCAGCAAAAAAGTATTTGATAGTAGACAACACTTCAGACCTACTTTTTAATAGAAACAACCAAGTAGTCCTAGAAAAGTCATCAATAAATAGAATGAAATATTTGTAACCAGACAAACTCGGTACATGGCATGGACCCATACATCAGAGTGAACTAAATAAAAAATGTTTTTACTGCTCACAGTACTACGTCTAGGATACACAGTACGAGTCTGTTTTCCCAGCTGACAAGATTCACACTGAAAATTACAACTGCCAATATCAGAAACTAAATGACGCAGCTTCTCTGACGATGGATGTCCCAGCCTGTAGTGCCACTGCAGTGCAGAAACAGAAACCGATAAAGCAGATACCATAGCAGCTTTCTCTGATCGCGGTAACTGGTCCAAGTAGTAGAGTCCATCTGCACCTTCATACCCCCCACCAATCTTTGTCCTCGTGCGAAGGTCCTAAAAAACACATGAACCAGGAACAAAAGTCAGGCTACAGTTCAAACTTCGTAAAATTTTGCTGACTGATAATAAGTTCAGAGGAAATCTAGGCACATATAAGGCAGACTTGAGCCAAAACTGAGAAACAATATCACCGACTCCAAATATCGAAGACTTTGAGCCATCAGCTAGCATAACGGAAGAGTTACAGACAGGTTTAGATAGAGTTTTAAACAGAGATCTATTGCCAGATATATGTACAGAGGAAGCAGAATCTATCACCCATTTGGTATTACCAGAAGTAGAAGGTGAGGAGGAACTCAGGAATGCAGTATCATAACCAAAGTATGCAGCATGTGCTTCACTATTAGAAGCAGCAGTCGAAGAGCCAGCACGCTCAAGAAGAAGGCGTTCCACCTCAGCACGAATGTAGTCTGTGGTCGCTCCCGCAGTCGCTGGCTCAGGCGTCGGAGTAACAGCCTCAGAAGCAGTAGACGATGAATCTGCAGCAGCATTGGCCCAAGCCGGTTTACCGTACTTTTCCCAGCACTTTTCTTCAATATGGTTAGACCGACCACAGAAGATACACACACGCTGTCCTTGCTAAGGGCGCGCAGCAGCAGGAGGTGAGGCAGCAGGAGGGGCTCCTCGTCCAGCACCAGGTCCACGTCCCCGTCCTGCACCCAGGGGAGGACGACCATCAGTGGAACGGCCACGGCTATGACCACGACAACGCCCGACCCAAGCAGCCAGGGCAGTAGAATCTCCAGTCTCAGGAGACGGTGTCGATGAAGAAAGGCGCTGGAGACGCTGGTAGACACTCTGCAAAGTAGGGAGCGGATCACTCGCCAAGATCTGATCCACAACGCCAACATAGGATTCTGGCAAGCCACTTAGAAACTGTATTAGCTATAGTTCCGCCCGTTGTTTCTGCATAGTCGCCAGATCAGTAGACAGCGTGTGGTAAGTCTCCAACTCATCCCACAGGCCGGTGAAGGTGGAGAAGTAGTCGGAGATGTCAGATCCCGTGAATTGGAGTCGCCCCAGTTGCTTGGTTATGTCGAAGACCTTCTTGAGATTCTGACTGTGAGAGTAGGTACTGGCGAGCTGATCCCACATCTGCTTCGCCGTAGGTAGCCTAAGTAAAGTAACACTGATCTTCTCAACGACACTGTTGAGAATCCATGTCATCACAGTCGAGTCTTCACGGACCCAATCATCAAAAGTTTTGACGTCTTTTTCATCCGTGTTTGCTGCAGAGGCGGACCAGTGCGAATCAGATGAGAATACTTCCCTTGTGATTTGGCATATATCACAAAGGAGCACACCCAAAGCTGGTAATTGCGCCCGTCAAGTTTAACAGTAGTAACTTGACGGCGCGAGTCTCTCCAGAAGTCATCTCCACAAGACGCCATGAGAACAGGCAGGAAGGCAGACACAGGCAAGCAGGCATAGGCAGGAGTAGTGAGCAGTCAGAGGCAGAAGTCCAACACATGGACTAGTAGTAGAAGGTAGAAGATCCACGCATGGATCTTAAAAAAAAAACCCACGTAGGGGCAGCAGATGAAGAGAAAAAACCTACGCCAACATGGAGGATCAATCACTCCACCATGAGGCGCAGGCAGACAGAGAAGATGAAGCCCGTTACGCCGTCAACATGCGAGAACTGGAAAGTTACCGAGGCTGTCCGGAGATTTCAGAAAAGGAAACGGAGCTAGACGGAGAGTCCTGTGGTGGATTAGGCCACAAGGATGGAGTTTATTAGGGGATTAGAGGTGGATGGAGGGCTGCGGAGGGGTGGACGGCGATCGGTAGCGGCGGCGGTACTGTAGCAGTACTGTAGCGGCGAAAAAAGAAGATTTCGGAGTGTGGTGGCAGCTAGGGTTGGTGGAGATAGGGATTAGGTTTAAGGTGGATCGTCCCGCTCTGCTACGATGTGAAAAAAATGAGATTTGGAGAGATAAGGGTTGCACAATGTGTGCACCCTCATATATATAATACTGAAAGAATTACAGAGAGGTCCATATATAAAATAGAAATAACAAAACAAATAGCAGGCTATATAAAACAAGAAATATATAATGTAACAATAAACATATTGTTCTCAGCCCATGTAATTTACATAACCCAAGGCCTATGTCTCTATATGCATCAGATTAGATTTTGAAAGAAACTCACCAGGTCTTTCTCTTGCTCTTTTTCAAAGTCAATAGATCACTTTGGCAATTGACTCCACGATTGTGAAGGAAGTTAGGCAACGTCACTAATGTGACACCTTGTTTTTCTGCCATCTTATATTACAACATGTATGTAATAGTAAACCTCCATGACTCAGTCAAATGGAATAAATATATAAGACATAATTACCATTCCCACCGTATGCATATTATGAGGATCAGATAATATAACAAGTGTAGTTACCGTGTCGACCATGTCTGTGTTGTGGATATGTGTAGCAAGTGTCATATATAAACAAATATCAAATTAGAAAAGTTACAAAATTTATACATTTTGACAATAATTGTTTGTCTGTGTTGCTAATTAGTACATTTTCTTCCTTTGTATGCAAAATAATACTAGTAATAAGAACATATGTATAGTAATTGTCTTACTAAAATTATTGCAAAATTATACTCATATTTTAGTGGAGTATTTACGTATATTTTTGCAATTATAATGTATATTTGGAAATAGTGTGTAGGTATATGATCACATACAATTAGGACGATATTTAAAGAAGTAGATTGAGAGTTCTTTGTCAATTTAAGGTTTTTTTGGATGAGTTTATATTTCAATTAAAATAGATGAGGTGTAAATGAGAGAAATGATAGAAAGTTTAAATACCTTGTATTAGGGTTATTTGAGCCCCAATTGTCAAAACCCCCTTGATCTCCCCTTTTTCCTCCCAAAGAACAAAAATATACTCACTCTCACAATAATATGTATTTCTATCAGTATGTAGCTAAATTTTGTCAAAATTTGGAAATATTTGGTGAAATCTGGTGGTATTTGGCGGTATACCCATCGATATATCGATATTTGGAATCCTGTCAATACGCTTGTAGAATATCGTATTTGACAGTGCTAAAATCAAAATTTTAAGCAGGCTTCACCAATTTCAATGAAATTTCATTCCTTGGCTCGTAGAGATAGAAGTTGGTGCAGTATCCATCTTGGTTACTAGCCAAAGAACAACCTTATAGAAACATCATAGAAACACACTAGCATGCAACTATATCCCCTTTTATATGTAGTAGAGTTAAAAGACCCTTAAGCAGGAATGGTAAGTGGAAGAAGTGTTGTAGAAAATAAGATGGAGGCTAGAAAGATATTTGTTGTTCGATACAAGGCAAACTCCCCTCCTATATATAGGAGAGGAGGCCGTACAAGGAAGCATAACTTAACCCTAATGGGCCAAGACAATTAGGCCCATGTACATAATAAACTAATTATTCTAACACTTGCCCTCAAGTTGGAGAATGGGTGAAACACATGCCCATCTTGTCAATACTTGAAAAATGCTAAAATAGCTCATACAAAAATTAATCTCCCCTGACACGAAATGATCTCCCCCTGAATCATGCAATGTAAAAGTTGAAGCACTCTAATACTCCCCCTGAAGAAGATAGCATGTAGCAGCAAACATGTATTTTTTCCTTGATGAAGATACGATCAATGCAGAAGAATTAATAGAAGCATACTTGTCAAGGCGGCCAGTCAGTCACCTTTCCTGGCTGGGCGACCAGCCGACTAATCGTCGACCAGTCGACTAGTCGGTCGCCCAGTCGTATGTATAATATATACATAATATTACTTAAGTACATATAGTTATATGCAATACATTATATAAATCCACCAGCATAAGCATATATCCAAGCATATAATAATCCATATTTGGTAAATAATGTCATAAAACACCACAACTATTTGCAATGAAGATGATTTAATGTATTCGAGTTCAACAAGTATAATTAGAAATAGAAGAGTGACATACCATTTAAAATTCTGACTTTTAGTACTTGCTAAATGGTTGTAACTATAAATAGAGGTATATGATAGACTAGTGCAGTGTGAATGAAATTGATATTCAAATCAAATGATGGTAAAAAACAAACAAAAATAGTCAAACACGAAAAAAATGAAAAAAAAAAAATTAAAAGCCCATGTGTGACTAAGCGGCCGCTTAGTCGGGTATTGGGCCGACCAGTCGACCAGTCGGCCTGGGCGGGCGACAAGCCGCAACCCAATTTAGGCGGTTGGCTAGTTGGTACCCCTCCCAATGACCAACCGACTAGCTGTCCGCCTCAACAAGTACGAGTAGCAACACTGACTCCCTCTAAATTGAAAAACCGCCAGACTTGTAGAAGTAATCACAAATCATTTTCTTTGAGATCTCAAGACTTGTTGAAGCAATCACAAATAAATTTCTGAATCTTTGACAAGCAATTGATGCAATGCGGATGGTGGAGAACATATACATAAGTCATTTGATTCGCCATTGTTGTCAAAGTGTTTCCGCACAAAAAGCACCAACACTAGAATAATGCACAGTAGTTGGGATAAGAACATTGCTATAAGAATATTGTGCTATAGCAGGTGGGCACATGTCTGTGACACGCTACTATAAGAATATGTGCTATAGTAGGTGTCAACAACATGGATGAACATGCAGACGCTAGACAATGGTCGGATGATATGTCTTCTTGTTTGTCTTCTCTCATCCATCTCATATCTTTCCTCTACTCATCTCCTCTATTCTCCCCCTCATACCAACCACAAAAATGATTATGAGAGTGGTTGGAGTGAAAATACATAAACATTGATAGAGGAATAGATATATAAAGGATGGTATAAAAATAATGGTACCGGAATATAGCACGGTACGGTACAAATAAAGAACAAAAATACTACCGGAATGGAACTTGATAGAAAAAGGAGTTGCACTACCAGAATGGTTCTCCGTAGGAAAAACAAAGCACTACCAGAATAAGCACGGTAAGAAGAATTTTTTTTACATTGCCCCTTTTTTTGTGCTTTATAAACTAGCACGGTGTCTTTTTTTTATTGGTAGACGAATAGGGAAGGAGGCAAGTTACATGGACTGCACCTTCTCCTTTTTTGGATAGTGGGGAATTTCACCCCTATCCAAGGTATCAAGAGAGAGAGAGCAACCAACAGCATACGCTGAGGGCCTTTAATCCCTTCCTGTAGTGCCCCAACGGGATTCACTGAGATTCGAACCCGCAACCTGCACTTCACAAGCAAATTTGATCAACTGAGCTAGCCGGCAAGTGCAGACTGCACCTTCTCCTTGAAATTGTCTTTGTATTAAACAAAATTTTCTGGACCCCAATTTTTTTTATTTTATTTCTTGCACATGGCTTCCATTTTGAACGGTTCCGGTAGTTCTTTTTTTCCATTTCTCTAATCAATATATTGAGGAGGGGAATAATGAGGTTCCCTATACAAGCGGGAGGAATCCCCAAGAACAAGAAGCCGTTATTTCCATTCTAGTCAAAGCCATTAAAGAAAGTGAATGGCAGCGTTTTCTTCTACACAAAGTTAATGGCGAGGGCTCTTTTTTCGCGATCAACATGGAATAATTTGAGGTCAGCAAAATATCAAAACGACAATGCATTGGAAAGTGTTTATGGCACGGCTGCTTGTCCACTGGAACATGTTGATGGCATGAGAATGCATGATCTCTGAATTAAGATCTACCTTCTTGGAACCTGTAGTTTGCTAGCGTTTCCAGGAAAAAAAAATGTAGTCGCACCTCAAGGGCAGGTCGTTGGCCTCGATATCTCAAGAGAGCAGCTGTCAATAGCCTCTGACGGTAAAGATTCGTGATCGAGAAGTTGGCTGCCGTTTTCTTGTGCACGAGTTTCCAAAAAAAGTTATAAAGGGGGTGTGTTTGATTTAGTTAAGCATGGAAATAGTGATCAACAGACAGAGATTGAAGAGGCCGGCGCGTGCCGCGTAGGTGCAGCAAAGCATGCTGCTGAGGGGAAATCAAGATCTCATTGTTTTCTGGCTGTGATTTATGTTGACCCTGGGAGCAGATGACGTGTTGTTGGCTGGGCAGCACAACATGAATCCTGCACTGGAGGTTGATTTGACTTGCTGATCCTGCGGATGCAGGGCTTCTTAATGGTTGCTATGTGTGCAGTTGCAGGACTACCTCATGAAGATAACGGGCCCGTAAGATGAGGTCGAAGTCTGGGAGGATCTGGTGTAGTGACGATTGATAGGACTGCAGGAGAGGCAGAGAAACAAAGGTGATGACTGTCGGAATGGAGAGCATTGGCGAAAAAGATCATATTTTTATGAAAAAATAAGAGAGGAAGGAGATGGCCACGGAGGTTAGGATGACGCCTGGCGGGCGGCCGACCGCAGGTGGGCTCTCTCTATGTTGCTCTCTTTAGGAGATAGAGGCGGCGACTATGACGGTAGCGGATGTAGAGAGAAGGAAGCGGTGGCGGTGGGGGTTAGGTATCCATTACACGCTATGATACCATGTAGAAAATAAGATGGTAGTCTAGAAAGATATTTGTTGTTCGATACAAGGCAAACTTCCCTCCTATATATAGGAGAGGAGGCTAGTACAAGGAAGCATAACTTAACCCTAATGGGCTGAGACAATTAGGCCCATGTACATAATAAACTAATTATTTGAACAAGTGCCTCTCGAAGACGACATGTTCCTGGAGTGAGAAGAGCATGGAGACAAACCTCTCTACATGTATCAACTGAGTTTGGGGGACACAAAGGTGAAATGACACCAACACTTGGGGTGCATGACCAGAAGGTGATGTCAACTGACTATGGTGCCGCTCAAGGCTCCATTGTCAAACATGGGGATCATCTATGGCAAGGCTGGTGGTACGTGGCTATATTGTTGGCTACTTCTGGGACCCATGCGTTGAACAACGACGATTCCGGTACATGATACACCACTATGCAACTTGGGGGGGTGGTATTGCAAAAAGAAGAGAGGGCAACAGGGGGTAAGCTGGCAAATCTGATGTAAGGGATCATAACTGCTTTGATACGATGCTTCCCATGGGAAAACATGTACTGAATACAGCATAACACGATGTTTATAGACTACAAGGAAGCTTGAAAATCCTAATACATGAGGTAAAAGAAAAAAAATAAAACAACTAACAAAAATATTATAATAATATATTTAAACCGTCAAAATTTACAAGAATGCCTGTTGTGAAAGTAAACTAAGTTTACATGTAATCAATCTAATTCCTCAATAAAAAAATTGTAAGAAAAAAAGTAATCTTGATACGTGATGGTTCCTTAACCAGAAGTTCATGTTGATGAAGTGTTAAAGTTTATTTTTCTAAATGTTTTTAAATCAAAGAATCAATACCTCGGTCTTTGCTTTTGAAACTGATTTTGTTGAACTTTTGTCCAGATTACAAGGGAGATGCTACAAAGAAAAGGAGGGTAGAGCGCTCACGGAAGTATGTATATCTGTTACTTTTTAATGTAGAATATGGAAACTTAATTTCCTTTCTTACCATTCTCTGCTGTTATGACTCCTCTAGCAGAAGTTAAATTTCTGTTTTGAATGTGTCGATTTTGTACTTCTTTTTATAACCTTTCATATGTTTGTTTCATGAAAACTTTGTCAAACCTTCTTCTCCCACTTCATCTTTGGGAAATGTTACAGGCATAACATTCTTGATGTACCCAAGAAGGCTACTATCTTTTTGAAGCTGGTCTGTCTTCAGTGAAATACATGTATTACCATGTTATAAAATTAAGAAAGGGGTCTGTGTAGCATGTTATCTGATTCTCTTGTTAATTTGTATGATTGTCTGATTATGGTTTCTTTTTCTGCTAGTAAGTGTACTTCTAAGAAAACCTATTTCTCTTAGTAAAGAAGATTTGACACCCTGTTTGTAAGGCTGCCCAACAAATACATGTATTAAACAGAAAAATAGGCAGCAAAAAATGTCAAGGAGACGAACATAATAAAAGATTTTTTTTTTTTAAACACTCGTCAATGTGGAGCTTAGAACATCTGTCATAACCAGCTTGTCAGTCAAATAATGGAATTTCTTTCTGGCTAGCAACTGTATAACCACTGTAAAAAGTTGGTTTTCCTTGTTTTCTGTAGGGAGTCCTAAAACTGTCTTGTTAGCATCTCCACCACATGATGGTTACTAACCTCAATGTGCACGGTTCATGCAAAACCGAATTGCTGGCAATGAAATGAACGATATGTTATCATGCAACATAGGCATAAGACTCGGTGATACTCGTGCCGAGTAGTTGTCACTCACATCATCTCATGTGGAGTGTCAAAAGCAAAATAATAGGGTCCTAATGCATATTTCTTGTTTAGAGATGGCCAGACCCCTCTCCAATAGAGAAGGCGGAAGCATACAAACTGAAGCAAAACCCTAATGGGTAGGACTTAATTGGGCACATATTATTGTTAGATTATATATTATTAGCCTATTTAGTTAATAGGTTAATTAGTTAGTGGGCTTAAGTATCCAAGTCCATGTAGCTTGCCTTGATTTCCAAGTCTATAAGTCTCTACCCTTTCTCCTATATTTAGGGCGGGTGTGACATCTAATATAACAACAACACAAGTGAGTTTTCCACACACACCTTTCAACATGGTATCAGAGTGTGTCCTGGGAACTTAACCTAGCCGCCGACTCCGCTTCCCTCTCCTTCTCTGCGCATGCTGCTTCCCTAGCCGCGGCCTCTCTCTCTTGAAGAGAGCAATAAGACAGAGAACCCACCTGCGGGCGTCCTCCGTTTCTCCATGGCTTAGGCCGGCCGCCTACCAGGCACTTCCCGCCCTCTATTGTCGCTTCTCTTCCTCTTTCACATAGATCTTATTATATGCATCGGCGCCATCCTTCTCTACATTCTAACACTCCATCTCTAGATCGATATGTTCGTCATCTCTTCTCCAAGGTTGTCCTCCCGGTCATCTTCAGGCAATGTTCCTCCCAGCCATCATCAAGCATCGCCGACCACACCGCCGTCTTTAGCCTATCAAGTTCCTTTGCTGTCGAAGCAACAAAGAAAGAAAGGCATAGCAGCAATGGAGACGCCGTCTTCCCCAATCCTCGTTCCTTGGACGGATCTAATTCCCGTCCAGATGTGTTCGTGGTAGAGTCGTCATCGCCCCCTTGTGGCTATTGTTATCCTCAAAGCTTTCGCTAGTTCCATGGATGTATTTCCCTGGACGATTCTAATTCCTATCCAAATTGGTCCTTGATCTAGCAAGAGGTTATTGCTACCTCAGATCCACATGATTTATGGTCACAAATGATGGCGCTAATTCCCGTCACCCTCGGTGCTAATTCCTGGGGTTGTGTTCTCCTTGACGTTGCTAATTCTCATCAAAATCATGCATCTCACAGTCCAAAATTCTTCCTGGAGGCACAGAGTTTTGTTCAGATCACAAGCTACACATCGTGTTGTTCAACCGACATGGCATGTTGCACTCTAGAAATCTTCTTGATAGCACAAATTGCAACTTACACATCGTGTCATCTTCAAACACTGCAGATTGAGGGACATTTGTTTCACGCCTCTGACATCCTACATGGAGTGTCAAATTCCCAACACGGCGTGTTCGCAGAAATCACTTTCACGCCTCTGACATTCCACATGACGTGTCACATCTTCATATGACACATCGCATCTTCACACGGTGTGTTGCTGGGAGCCTGTCATCTTCGAACAACAAAGCTGCACGACATGTTAGCATCTTCACACAGCGCGTCAAAAGCAATATGTCTACTTAATTATACGTCCTCAAAAGGTCTTTCTTTCCTCAAATACCTAAAAATAATATAATCTTATTTTTTTGACCTAGTTTGGGTCAAGAAACGGTCTATTTATTTTTCCTACTCAAATCCATTCTGGTAGTGCAACTCCTTTTCCTACCGAGTTCCTGTCTGGTAGTGCTACTCTTCTTTCTCTCGAGTTTCCATTCCGGTATAATTTTTGTTCTTTGTACATACTGCGCCTCTAGTTTGCATTTTTCTTTCCCACCCTCCCATCCATCAAGTGTGCGTCTTCCGCGTGGGGGGGTCATGAGTCTCTTTTCCACACCAACTACTAATTCTCTTCGTAGTTGTCGAGGGGGGGGGAATATAGAGGACAAAGAGAGAGGAGGATATGCGGAGAACATGATAGAGAGCATATGAGGAGCTAAAAGTGATATATTCCAGGCTATCTTCATGAAGCTTCGTATTCTTCAGCTCATCTTCTCTTCATGATGTCTTTGTGGCGCATCATTCCCACTAAGCATTGCTTTACATGTGGGTTGGCTATATGCGCTAATTCCAGATCGGCCACTGCTTTCAGACGGTGTTAAAGTTGCAACATTGACACCAAACTTTCACATTCATACCACATTATGTACATTAGGACGAGTTTTTGCGGCTAATTCCGGCCTCTTGTTCCCTTTGGTGTTGATGGTGTGTTAGTTGGTCATTCTCGTTGCATTCCCATGAGAAAGATGGTTGCTTCTTCATTAAATTTCTCTGAAGCTCGTCATCTTCCAGCATGTGCATTCTATATCTACAAGGATTCATTCAGATTTATCTCGACCAAGCTATTTCCTTTACGTCTTGTCCGAGATGCATCTTTTGCTTATTTTCTTGGGATTCTCCTTGATGGTGCCTTCATTCCTATCAAACCCCCAAGATTCATGCGCCAGACTTATGGAACCAGTAAGCCAGCCATAAGCACCTCGTCCTGCTTGTGTTCGTGCCACGTTATGCACATTTGTGGTTTTCTATGCTAATTCCAGTTGGCTACACTAATTAGACAATTTGAAGATACCTCTATTTCTACATTGACATTGTGCCTTCGCGTTCATGTTGCCTTATGTATGTGATATGTTAACCGTGCATTTATACCACTCACACATTCTTTTCCAGTGAAGATGGCTTATTCGTGGTATTTCAAATCGTTTGCTCCAGTTTGATTGTGGCGAGATTTTGCTATGATGCTTGGATTCCAGATGTTCTTCATTCCAGATGCACCTCAAAGACCTTCTCCAAAGCTCGAGCATTTCCAGCATGTAGAACACATCTCAAAGAGGTGTCATCATATATATATATATATATATATATGTATATATATATGAAGTAATTTTTAAGGGGGAGTGACAACATTTGTATGAGGAGTGACAATTTTATCTTTATCGTCTTATCGAGACCTGTACGCCCAAGCTAGGACATGAGTTTCACCATGCTCCAACTTGAGGGGGTGTTAGAATATATATATTATCCTATTTAGTTAATAGGTTAATTATTTAGTGGGCTTAAGTGTCCAGGACCATGTAGCTTGCCTTGAGTTCCAAGTCTGAAGTCTCCACCCTTTCTCCTATATTTAGGACGGGTGTGTCATCTATTATGACAAAAACACAAGTGAGTTTTCCACAGACACCTTTCAACAATTACAAATAGATCCAACCACTTAATAAACTATATACTAAGGCTCTCTAACATGTAATATGGGCAATGGCCTATGCTTTCCCCGAACACTACATCTGACACTAGTTTTGTTACTTATTTTTCTGAGTCACAAGATTGGTTCTCATAAACATACAATATTTAACAACGGACTGCCTTCAGTAAAGGTGTAGTATAATCAACATTGTTATAGTTAGAGATCTAGGTAGCACCTCCAAAATAGGTTCCAACATGTATGGAAACATTTTGAATACCAATATTTTGTGGATATGCCTGGATACATAGTGGATATCTTACAGATGTATCGATTTTTTTTGTTTGTTTGGAAAGTTGGATACTTTGTGAATAGAACCTGGATACTTTGTGGATATGGCTGGCACATTTATATATAGTCACATATACAATCTAACTTAATTTTTCTATATTGCCCATTGTTATTGCTAGTTCTATAATTATTTTATTTTATGATTTTTGGCTCTTAAATAAAACCTTAGAGAGTTTTTGAAGTCCAAAATCAATCTATGTGGTATTTGTGGATCTATATGACACTATTACATACACGAAGTTGGCATCATACTAAACCTATTGCTAGTTTGTTCAGGATACTTCTAGTTAGTAACTTCCTGATAGTTCTAACTTTTTCATAACTAAGATGGTTCCTTACTGTTCCACAACCATTTCTGACTTGCATGTTTCTGGTTTCCACTCAGGGGTATCCTCAACTGGCTTCTCAGCAAACTAACTTATTTTTGGATTCAAGAATTGTATAAATCAAATTTATTCATAGTAAGCAATTATCTCTATTTAGTTTGATAATGGAGGTACATGCATTGTCATTGTACACAATAGTTTTGAGTAGCCTTGTCGTCTGCTAAAGCAAGAGATGCAAGTCACCAGAATGATACACGGTGAACAAAGATAGAAAAATCACTGATTGGTAGGATGCACAATGAATGAAGGAACTGGTGCCGATGAGAAGCATGACAGAAGAGTATGCATAGGTAAGATGTAAAGTAATAGGTACGGGAAGATTACCCAACTTAGAAGCACTCACCCATGCACCTAGGGAAGGTGCATGAGGAGGTAGGGAGAGATAAGAGTGACCTGGTTGCTCTAGGAAGAAGTTGTAGTAGGCTGCTTATGGAGGCTACAAAATTCCTTATCCCTATGTGTCATTCACTTGTGACAGGTCGGAGGTGCTGACTGGTTGTTCCTCACCCTCAGTGGGTTTTAGAGACGGTGACAGGCTTAGGCTGGCGGATCCTTCATGGTTTGTCAAACGACACCCAGGGCCACTAAGCTTTCCTTGGCCAACAATGGTGGCAGCCAACAAGGCTTTTGCAACACACTAGAGGCGGCAGCTACAGCCCGTTGCGACGACAAGACGGGAAGAGAGGGGAAGTGAGGAGTCCCCATGGTGACGACAAGGGTTAAAATGGGTTGGCAACAGATGCTAAAAAGGATGGGGAGAGGGGCCCCCCTTGTTTAGGGTTTTAGAAGAAATGTTTTGATACAATGTATAAATAAACTCTTTGACAACCAAATTAAGAATGCAATGGGTCCTTATATATAAGAGTAGGACCGAGATAAGTCATATACGAGGAGTAACGAAGGAAAAACTATACGATTAGTAATGGGATTAAGTAAAGCTAGGCCTATTAGCTCTAACAATGTCCTCATCTGAAGTGTGCTTTTCCCAGGGGATGACCACCCACACCCAGCGGACACAGCTAGAGCTCAAGCCGTCTAGCAAAGCAGACTTACGAGTAGCGACCCGGTCCATAGTTGCGGGGAGGTGCTGAACACATTTGGGAATCTCGTGACCATTCGGAAGGGGATCATTACGATCATCTAAACATTATAGTTTCTAGGCAAGCTGGAGACAACTTAATGTTGGACCTGGTTAATTATGACTTGCCAGAGAAGGACACTTTTAACCAGTCATGCATTTACAATCTTGCATAGATGATCTACGCAACTAGTCATAGCTTTGCAATCACTGTAAGTTAGTGTAAACCAAAAGTACTTGAATAAAAAATTCTTTCTGAATTCCAACAATCTCAGAATAAGAAACTTGACACTACCAATAGATCTAGAGAAATATATTACAGATTTTGCCAAATTGTTATGAAGGTCAATGACCTCATTGCATTCCTCAACAATTGTTTACAGAGAGAATATTTTTAAGAGAAGGTTACGGTAAAATCAGAATGTTATAAGGTGTGAGTTCACCCTATTCCTTATAACAATATAGGGTTTCAGTAGTTCTGCTGTTCGTTCTCATTCGGAAGTAATGCCAGATGTCAATCTAATAGTAAAGTTAGAGGAGAAATAGGGTCTGCTTGTCTAGTACCCCTAGCGCCTTTGGAATTTGAATATGTCAGTGGGTAAGCCATTAACCATGACTAAGTATAAGCACAGTTAGATGCATTCTGTGATTAGACAAGTCCTTTTCCTGCAGAAACCAAAAGTTTGAGATATATTATAAAGAGAAGACCACTAGATATTTTTGGGGTTTGTTCTGAGTAACCCCTCCATAAAACTTTAGTGTCTTTATCATTAGGGTTATGTTAAGGGAGTTCCCCTTGCTTCCTAAAACAACTCAACCCGGTCTAATTACTACAGTGCTTGCTCCTGGTAAGCTATTTACTGGTACTTAACCGCTGCCCTATCTACCAACCCTAGTAGTAACCTAACCATGTGAGGGAACGTCACGACCATGTGATGTACACTCCTTTTACCATATAGTTTTAACTGATTATAAAAAAGAGAGAAGACCAATAGACATTGTCCTAAGCCTTAATGCCAATCTTTAACAGAAACTTTGTTTCTCTTTTAATGTTGAAATCATTAAGGCACAAATTATAGCTAAGAGTATAGTCTGAGATCAATATCCCAGAAACACAGCCCGTCAAGAAAACCCTTTCTAACCTTTCAGCGAGCAACTGAGACCGTATTCTATATATGATATATTGATATTTTAAATTCCATTGGCATATAGTCCCTGAAGATAATAGTTGATTCATAGAGGTTAGACAACTAAAAGCATGATTGCACGTCCAAGCATGCTTCGCCTATTCATTAGCTGTTTCAGAGCATCAAGATAATTACCAATATTTCTGGAGAAACCAGCCACTGTAACCATCAGGTCCAAATACCAATAAAATATAGAGTAACTTTTATCTCTTTAGTAAGGATATGGGCAAACAGAAGCCTATTTTGAAGCTCAACTGTTTTATTTGGTAACAATCTCAAAGGTGTAGCTACTTTTGTGCCGCTCAGGGATGTATTAAATAGCCTGATTTTGTAGGTCAGCCTGATTATTGATATGATTCTCACTATCATCAATGAGCTTTATGATAAAGTTTTTTAGAGATTTCCCTTTCACTACTTGCTGGTATATTATTAGTAGTTTTATCACCATCTTTGATCCATCTCTCCCTACTGTGTTGAATAGACTGCAAGGCCTCACAATTACTAGTTCTGACGCCATGAATAGCAGTACTCAAGACCAGCTTTACTAGAGAAAACAATAGTGATTAATATAGTACATGTTATAACAGACTGTATAATCAATGTACTCAGAGTAAACATTCTTCCACCCAACTCATGTTGGATCTAGAAATTTTTGTTTCACTTAGAATGACCATAGGCACTATGTGTGTGTCAGTTCGTTCCTCACGTTCTTGTTTCCTCTAATATTCCATGAGATAACTATTATAAGATGAGTAGAAGATGTCATTACGATATCAATGGTACGAAGCTAGCATATAGAAACAATGTTGTAACGTTCATATATTATCTTTATTACTTCAAAGTTCAAACATGCTTTAGAAAGGTCCAAGCCTACTCCTTCCAAATTAAGGTGTACGTCTGAGTAGGTATTATTCAAGCATGTTCTTCTTTTCCCTGTAAACTTTAACAAATATTTATCATTGGACAAGACCAGGGAATATTCTCATTCTTGACCACCGCATCTGAAGATAAACATAATCTGTTACATTATTCTAAATCGTGAACTTGTGTCCTAATTAAATTATTTCATTTTGTAGGATGGCTGAAGCAAAGGAGAGATGTTTGAACCCAACTGTTCCTTTGGATGTGCGATCTCTTCTCAAACGCTGTGAGAATCTAGAGAAGGAAGTCCGATCCCTTAAACTGAACTTGTCTTTCATGAACAGGTACTCAGAAGCATGGTATATATGTTACATCAAGAATAGGATTGATTGGCAGATTGTTCCTTTCGCCTTTTATTTTCCAAACCTCAATTCGTCAGCATAGTCACAATACTATTTAGTAATCAGAAGTTTTTTTCATGTACTTTCTCGATTTATACTATTTAAGACTCTGACTTAATTTGAGTGTGTGTAAATACATATATATAAACAGAGACATATGTGTATAATATATGTACTTATATATGTATAGACATGTAGTTATATATATATATATAGAGTCAATCTAGAATACACTCGAGTGTATCCTGAGCAGAATACACTCAAGTAGTTTTTCATGATGAAATATAAATATATATATATATATATATATATATATATATATATATATATATATATATATATATATATATATATAGAGAGAGAGAGAGAGAGAGAGAGAGAGAGAGAGAGAGGCTAGAATACCCTCGAGTGAACCGATCGCACGAATACACTCGTGTGTTTGAATATCAAGATTAATTTTTGCAAAATGTAAACCGTTGATCTTCACCGTCATACTATAACTAGGCTACATACAAATTTTGAGCCCATTTGGGGTGAGTGGAATTCACTCATCCAAGGGCAACAAAATCGACGCGTGAAACTAATTTGAAATGTATAATTTTTGCGGTCTGTATAACATGACCTATAAATGTCCAAATGTGCTCAAATTTTGCGTATGAGCTATTCACAATATGTTTAAGAAGATCAACGGATTAGATTTTTGAAAAAAATATCGCATCATGAAAACTACTCGAGTGTATTCTGCTCCAAATACATGAATGTATTCTAGCCTGACTCTCTTTCTATATATATATATATATATATATATATATATATATATATATATCCTCTGATTTTTTCTTGACTTTTTTTGGAATATTTGACCGTTTTTTTATCCTACGTTGACCGTTTTTTACCCAAATTCCCCACATAATTCCTGAATCTCGATTTTTTAAGCTTGACGGAACGTATCCCGAATACCGAATTTGTGACTATGTTCCTCAATATACATTGTCTGAATAAACATTAGCAACTGTCAAATTTAAATTGGAAATTCCTTTACCTGTCTTGAGATATAGGGCGGAGCCAACTTAGTGGACTAAACTATGTTTCTCAATAAAGAAAAAGAACCTCCAGATTTAAGACTTTCAGTGTCGAAAGCACATAGCTTGAGGCAAACCTTTACTCCGGTGCCATAAAGTCATGGAGCCAATCATGGCCACATTACAATTGGAAATTGCTTTCAAATTATTCATAGTATTATGCTTATGTTTTTGCTGCATTGCTAGATCACATTTACAAGTCTTAGACTAATAGTCTCGTAGACAAGGTATCTAGAGATTATTATGCATTAATTAACTGTTTAGTCTCATGTACGGAAATAGAGACTTCAGTGATACCCATAATTTAATAGTGTACATAGTTGTTAATATTATGTGCTTGTATTAACCAAAGGCAGCATGCCAAGTGGTTAGTGTACCAATTGTTTTCTAGATTGATTCAAAGAGGTCATCATTAACACTTTTTGCTTTAATCGAATCTTTAATTGAGCAATGCCGATGCGAATCTCCCAAAAGTGCCTTACTTTGTTTGTTGAAAGTTATAACAATCTTGAAAGAGAACTGCTATTTGAAAAAGTTACCTCATTTTGCCCCGTTTTGTTTGTTGATTCAAAGAGGACTTGATTTACTCACAACAGCACTACAAACAGATGAACAAGAGTCCTCAACACTAGCAACATTTAATCTGGTCTCTACCACTTTTAGTGGAACATTTTCTTAGCTAGTGTTTAATCATGAATATATATTTGATTAACATCTTAAGTAATCATGTTTTGTCAGTTGTAGTGTACTTGAACGGTCTGACTGATGCTAATTATTCTTTTAGAGAATTTAATATTGTCTAATGATCAAATATTTCAATTCATAGGAAAGATTCAGAGCAGACTACTAGAATTGAAGAGCTACAGCAGCAAAATGACGAGCTGATGGACGAAAAAGTACGTCTCTTGGAAGAGATTGAGAGAATTGTTCCGGAAGGAGGTGGGGTTTTATAATGTGAGCAACGGGAACTAATTGAAGCACTTTGTACACATTCCAACTTTGTGCATCACAGCTCAAAAGTGGTGATTGTAAGGACGTTGAACCGTGATTCCAAGATTTGCAGTTTAATACATGTCCATCTCGAAAATGATCAAAGCCTGCCACCTCATGTGCCAAATTTTGGACCAGGAAAGTCGTCAATGAGATGGGTCAATTGTTAAAGGTAGGAACAAAGAATTTGCCACTTGGGTTGAGTTCATATTCATATAAGGTTGTTTAAACTAAATTAGATTGGGTTTTGATGCATTCAAAGCACACGATTTGGATAATATAAGCCAGATTTCATCAGCGTTTCCTCTAGTCTTATAAATCTTAATTCATAGATATAATTATCAAAGACGTTTGATAATTATATCTGAAAGGCACACTATCTTAACCTAAGAGTATGGTTTGATTGGAATTACGTCAACTAAACATTTTGTGCACTAAGATCTGTTCGATGTATCTATGTGGCCTAGTCCGTGTCCTGTTTCGGTGAATGTATCCGTGGAACGTGAATATATGGTTTTGAATTCATCGTGTTTATATAAAAGAAAACACATATATGACCACGAACATGAATATCACGGACGTGCACATCCGCACACAAATATCTAATTGTTAAGCCCCTATTTGATTCGGGTTGTGACACAGATTTCGGTATGTCTTTTAGTGACACATCAGCTTAACCTGGTCTGGGTTGGGCAAGAATAGTGTTTGGTTCGTAATCACAATCCACCTCCGTTTTGGGATAACAGAACCCCATAATCCGGGCCAACCCGGTAGAGGTGGGATTTGATTTCTCAGTCTGGGTTAGGGTAGCATCCCGACCCCCTGACTCCCAACTCCCTTGCCCCCTTCTCCTCTCCCCGACACCCCACCCTCGCCCCTCTTCTTCGGCCCTCTCCCCTCTCCCTCTACCTGCTACTGTCGTGTCACTATGCGTTTGTGAAATAAAGCGGGGGCCGATTCCAATGTCTGCTACCTCGAGCAGTTTGCGGATGGAGTCCAGCAGGCGTCGACGGGAATCAATGCGGTCTTTTGCGACCGCCGGGCTAGGGCTAGCCAGGGCAACGACTGTCCGGTAAGCCATGTCTTGTCCTATTGAGCATCGTCCATTGTCACCCTCCAATTGCACCCCTTATGTTGTCTGATAGCATCATCCCATCTTGTCGACAAACAGTTCAAACCCTAGCTAGGGCAATGACTGTCCATCTTGCTACATATTGCTTGCTTTGTGCATCGACCTCATTCCCATCCAACTCTGCATCCTTGACCAGGTGTTCTCCAAAGTTGCTGCTCATCCCTGCTATTCCTAAATGTGTTCGTTTGTGAAGAGGTGGGCGATCTTGATTCATGTTTTCTTTGTTTTAATATTGATGCCCTACATATTTCTCATTTTTATACCGATGCTATGTTTTTCCCCTGTGCTCATCCATGTGCTGCTTGATTCGTGACTTGGGTCGGTTTGATGTTGTCTCTTCCCCAAATCTTTCCTTCCATCTCAGGTATTTTCCTTATTTGCAACAGTTGTTTGTATGCTTTTCATCCGCCAGATTTAATGCTTCGAGCTTCCTATATGTACCCTATATGCATTGTTTTGCATCGATATTATGTCCTACTCAATTGAGTTAGACTTAAATTTGTGAAACATTGATAACAACGACTACTCTGTCGACAAAATGTATGTTCAATCAACTGCAAGGGTTGAAGTATGTTTTAGGTTTCCTATTATTATCTGGCAGCTTTCCTTATTCTAGGTTCGAAATGCATGATTTCATTTCCTTTTTCCATGTCTATTACCAACCATAGGTATCCCCAACATACTTAATAATGCTTTCCTTATTCTAGATTAGTAACTAATTTTGGATGGATGGATTTGTAACTGATTCTACCATTGAAAAATATAGGGAATGATCACCATGCATTGAAGGAGCATAGAGAAGAAGGGAAATGGATGGTAAATCAATCTCAAAGTTTTGATTAACTGTGATATTTTTTCTCCCAACAATTGAGGGAATAATCAAGTAGGAATAGCAAATAATACTAAACAATCTCAACACTAATAAAGTCCCAAATATTTTTTGAGAAGGAACATGGAAACAGAATATGATTTGTGTCTTCGTATGCACAATGTTGTGGCATGGATAATTACTCATGGATATTACTCATGGTACTAGTGTAGCTCATGTTCATTCATTACTGATTTTTGTGGCATGGATCTTGTGTCCTGGTCCGCTGAGTGTGCACTGCATAAATTTAGAATCTATTGGTAAAAATGTTTACTGACCAGACCAATGTATGGTCAGTCAACTACATAGGTGCAAGTGTGTTTCTAGGTTTCCTACAATTGTCTCATCGGGTTTCTTTTTAGATGTGGGTTTATTTTTTAGAAGTGGGGGCTATCGACCCTTTTACAGACATATGCAACCTTTTCAAAAGGGACATCATCATGTATAAAGACTATATAGTGACCATTGTAGTAGTTGGATGGTTGGTCTTATGTGGAACATTGTTTTTTTTATCGACCATGCATGTAACTTAGGCAATATATACTTTTTGTGGTAGAACAACACCTCTTCTGAGACTTGAATAAGATGAATCATAAAATATTTTCTGTATACAATACAAAACCCATTCACTATCTTGAAATAAAAAATGTTTCTCATGACATGAATAACACAAATCCTTAACATAATTTGTGAAGTTTACTAAGAATTCTATGCACACAAGAAATAAAAATGGAACCTCGATCATTTTTTCCTATGAACCTAAATTTATGCATAAGTACCCCCTTCCCATTCTTTATCTTCTTCTTTTATGTTGATGCTTTCAGACATCAAATAATTGATATCTCTACTATTATTGCCACCAAAAGCAAACACAACAGTTACACTCTACATTAACATCCTATGCCATGAAGATGCCCCTTCTTGGTAGTCATGTCGGGTGATGATATGGCATGACAAAGTAACCTTATGTGCAAAACAATGTAGAAATGATGGGAGCTCTTATGCTTACAAAATATCCTAACATTGTAATTACCACCTTTCTTATTTAATTTATAGGGTGACATTATTTAGAAACAATTTGTAATCACCCTTCAGTTAGTCAATAGGATCTAGTCATATAAACCAATTTATTGTGATTTCCTAACATCTTAGGACAGTGAACCTAATCCTGTCAACCAATGATATGTAGTTATAGAAACAAATATCACCATGCCCTAAGGGTGAACACTCTTAAAAATAGTTGGTGAATCCATAATGGCCCTTTTAAGCTCATGACATGTAAAAGAGATAAACACTCAGTAGAAATCTACACTAAATTGTCATTTTAAACTTTTGTATTAATGTATTCTTCCCCTCACACGTGAGGCATTCTCCTTATCCTGTTTACCTTTGTGAATGGTGGTTTAACTATAGAAAATTGAACTTTGATCCTATCAGAGGGCCCTAGTGAGGCACACAAATTATTAGATAATATGAAATATTTCTACAAATTTATCTTTCATGTACCCCTTACTTGGGGGTTGGTATGGTAATAATGAACCTTTTTTTATCAAAGTCGGGAGGCAATCTTATTCATCCCGCCCTCCCCTTGCGAGCAAGTTCAAATTGAGTCTACAATCACTAATCAGGTCTATATAAGAAAACAAGGTAGTACTACTACCCTTACAACAATCATTAACTAAATAATAATAAATCTCATTAGGGGGGAGATCATACATAGTGTATTTCTCCTGGGATTTCAAATGGATTTTTACGAGGCCAGCAGTCGCCTCATTGGCATTTCTACAAACATGATCTATGCACCACCCAGGCGCAAATTCAACCTTGAGTTTGGAAGTGAGCTTGGCATATCTGGGATTTTCCTGGCAGCCAGCCTTGATAATCTTCATCGCCGAGAGGCAATCTGATTTAAAGATGGATTTGTTGATATTATTTCTTTGCGTGATTTCCATGGCCAACAGAATACCTCTAATTTCGGCTTCGACCACATCTTCCGTATGTATCTTCAAAGAGGCACCACCTTTCCATTTACCCGAGCTATCCCTAACCACCGCTGCGCATGTTGCATTGTTGGTTTTGACGACGACGTCCACATTAAACATCAGAGTATCGATTTGCGGTGGGAACCAGGTTCTATCCTTATCAGAGCTAAGATCATTCTCGAGGTTACACTGCCTTAGAAAAGCCTGCAATTAAGTATTGGTTTCCTTCCGGATGAAACTAACCTGTCGGCCTGGGTCTATGTTGTCATCTTGGTAGACATGTTTATTCCTACAGTTCCAGATATGCCAGCAAGCTGTCAGGAATAACGTCTTGCACTTGTCAGAGTTGTTCAGATGAGCCTCAAACCAGTCGTTGATTCTGACGAAGTTGAAGAACATAGGGGAGTTGAGGTCGTCGAGGAGGGCCTGCCACACGACCTTCGCAGTCGGACAGTCTCAAAGAGCATGAATCATCATCTCCTCTCTGTAGCCACATCTGGGACAAGTGGGATCCAATGTTAATTTTCTCCTTGTTCTTCTCATATTGGTAAGAACTGCTTCATGCATGAGAAGCCAGACACAAGTTCAGATTTGTGAGGATGCTTTGGCATCCCAAATTCTTCTCCAGTTACCATCTGTTGGGCGGCATTTGCCTTCCATCAGTTTGTGATATGTTGTCTTAGTGGAATATAAGCCAGAGGCAGTGTGGTTCCAGATTCTAATGCCTTCCCCATCTTCATCATTTGGAATGTCGAGTTTTGTTATCACGTTAACAATGGCAGGAGGCAGCCATTCAGCGAGAAAGGATGTATCCCAATTTCCCTGTAGATTAATCAGACTACTAACCTTCAGGTCATCAAGTTCCTCGGGGATCAGTTTCAGCACATGGTTCCTCAGGACATAACCTCCTCTCCACCAAACGTCATCCCATACATTCACCTTATGTCCGTTCATAGGCAGTAAATATGAATTTTCATCGATGAAGCTCTTCTCGGCTAGGGCCGCTCGTCCTAGCCTGGATATGTTGTACCTTGTCCCTGTAAGAACTCTTCCATATCAGGTACTTAGGCCTTTGCACCAGTAGGATTGTCTTGAAATAGCTAGGTCCCATGAGTGCTTGAGGAGAAGAGCTTGATTCCATGGTTTCATCTTTTTCAGACTGAGGCCGCCTTTTTCCTTAGAACAACAAACTTTATCCCATGCCACGAGGGCAAGGGAATGAGTCTTTAGAGGTCCCCCCCCCAATGAAGCTCCGAATGAGAGTATCGATTCTATCACACAGCTTAAGAGGGAGTTCAGTTGTTTGCATTATGTATGTAGGCAGGGTTGATAATGTAGATTTGGCTAGGCACACCCTCCCTACCATTGACAAGCTTCTCACGGACCAGGAAGAGACCCTATTTGAGACAATGTTTAGAACCCCATTGTAAGTGTCCTTTGTAACTTTGTGGTGTAATATGGGGACACCGAGATATTTTACAAGGTCCTCGGTGGCTTGAAAACATGTAGTTCTCTTGATTCTCCTCCTCAAGCCTGCATCTACTCCCCTAGAAAAGAAAATGCGGGTCTTCGTCTTTGAGACAGACTGTCCGGAAGCATGTTGAAAGGCTTTGAAGCACTCCTTGATCGTCTTCATCTGCTGAACTGTTGCTTGGGAAAAGAGGATTAAATTGTCTGCAAAGCAAACATGAGAGATACTCGGTCCCTTGGCACCCAAATTGATAGGTTTCCAGTTCCCCCGGGCAACTTTGTTGTCAACGAATTGGCTAAGGCGTTCAAGGCATAAAATGAATAAATAAGGGGACAAGGGATCCCCCTATCTCAGACCCCGACTAGCTTTAAAGGGTCTGGTGTTCTTCCCATTCCACGCAATGGTGGTATACCCCTTAGACATGGAATCCATGATGAAACTAGAGATGTTTTGGGGTAAATTGATGCGGCGAATGGTGTCTTCTATAAACCTCCAGGACATGTGGTCGTAAGCTTTGGTTAAGTCCACCTTAATTGCCATGGTGGCTTTGCTGTGTTTTCCTCTCATGCCATGTATCAGCTCTTGGACAACGACTATGTTATCGACGATCCTACGCCCTAGAATGAAACTGCTCTGGATATGAGAGACCCATCCAGATATAAAAGGCTTGATTCTTTCCACAATCAGCTTGGATGTCACTTTCAAAGCAATGTTGTTGAGAGATATAGGTCTCAGTTGCTCGCACCTCTCTGGAGAAGGAGATTTGGGGATGAGAACGATCGTTGAGTTACCCAGATCTTCAGAGATGCTACCCGACTCGATTGCTTCTTCAATGGTTTTTACAAGGCTAGGTCCCACAATGTCCCAATTGTTTTGGATGAAGTAGGCCGACACTCCGTCAGGACCTGCTGCCTTTGTAGGGTCAAGGGACATTGCAATCTAATGGACTTGTTTTGCAGTAGGCTTAGAACCCAATGTCATGTTCTGTGAGTCATTCAGGTGTGAGAACGAGCCAGGGAACTCGTCTAGTTGAAGCCTGTCCTCGTGATTAGGTGCAGTAAGGATAGATTCAAAGTGCGAGGAAACTAGCTCCAGTAAATCATCCTCGCCAGAGATCCAATCTCCATCATGGTTCCTGAGCTTAGATATGGTGTTCCTACATCTTCTTTGGTTGACATAATTGTGGTAGAATGTAGTATTATTATCGCCCTCTTTAAGCCAAATTATGTGGCATCAGTGTTTTAAGTCCAGCTCCCCAGCTTTAAGGATGGTATTAAGTTTGTATTGGAAATCAGTACAGAGAGCTTCAGAGATCTCACTATACTGTTCCTTGAGATCTTTCTGCAAATGGCTGATGTTGCTCAAGAGACGGTCTTTTTGTTTTCTCAACTGCTTCTTGGATCTGATGTCCCAGCTAATGATTCTTGGACAAGCCTGCCTCATTGCTTCATTGAAACTCAGGTTTGGATCACATCCATCCTGAAGAATAGAGCTGAACTTCGGACACTGCTACCAGGATGCCTTAGTAAGGAATCTCTTAGGAGGCCAAGCAAACTGGTAGAACTTTATCAATAGAGGGCTATGGTCTGAACCATATCTGGGTAAGTGGTCCATGGCCACGCCAGGATAGGTACTGATGAACTCTAAGTTCGCAAGGGCTCTATCGAGTCTCTTCAGAAGGATACCATGGAGGAAAGTATAACACGTTCCAGAGAAACCCAAATCAGTAAGATCAACTTGCATCATGGTGTTGTGAAAGGTTGACGCCTCAGATTGGTTAAAATGGTCACTGACGCTCTGCTCCGTCGGGTCCAAGATTGAGTTGAAATCTCCTAAGACTATCTAAGGCCCGAAGCAAACCTCTCCCAAGCTGACGATGTGTTTCCATAGAAATTGTCTTGTCCTGTGTTGAGGGCTAGCGTAGATGAAGGATATGCAACATTCATCATTAACAAAGTAGGTGATGAACTGTCTATGGCTATAGGTAATATTGACCTTACATACATTGGGTTTCCAACAAACCCAGATACCCCTAGAGAAGCCTCTAGCTTCCACGTGGTAGGACTTCGGGAAACCAAGCCTTTTAATGGTTTTCTCCGCCGCTTCAGTGCTAATGCGAGGTTCCAAGATGGATATAATCCTAGGTTTATGGACAGCCACGAGTTCTTTGAGCATTCTGACTCTTTCATGACTACCAATCCCACGGACATTCCAACAAAGGATATCGGTTACCGACATTAAACCGACATAGATGGGTAACGTTTTGTTAAATAATTGCACTGATCTCCCCCTTCTTTGCGTTGTGATCTTCTGTAGTTTCCAGTGCTCTTCTCGGACTTCTCCGCCTTTGCTCATATGGCGTGGAGGCTCTAGACTTCTTCATTTTAGTACCGTTTGCTTTCAATGTCCTCCCCGAGGGTGTGGGTTGAGACGTTGATTTGTTTTCTCCCTCTGATTTCTTTTTGGCGCATTTCCTGGTTCTTCTCACAATGTTGTTTGATTCTTTCTCCTGGTTTTTATTATTCTCCGTCAATGGAGTAATTTATGGGCCTTCTGTGTTCGGTTGGGATGCACTTTTTCCTTCCTCGTTTCTATCTTCTTCATCCACGATGATCACGTTGGCATCAACAGCTTGTTCCATTTCTACGATAACCTCATTGACACGTGGATGTACATCTATATGCGATTGTTCCTCCTGGTCTTTGTTTGATAAAGTGCTAGTCGCGTTTTGGATTCTTGCCTCTGTTGTTCTGTCATGAGTTTTGTTGAGCATTATGGATGCTGATTCTCCTGCTGTTCTCTTTTGTCTCTAGATTTTCTTCGGTGGTTGGTGTTGTTTGTCTTGAACACCTGATTCATTGCCTATCTCGATGTTAATATCGGGTTCCTCTTGTTCCTCTTCGAGGAGAAGGTTATCGAATCTATTGGTAGTGATGGGAATTTCGGACTGTTGAGTTTGTTTGTTTGTTCTTCTGTGTCTCCATCTACGTTCCCCCTACTGCTGCCACTCTCCATATTGATTACCCTCCCTCATAGGTTTCTCCTTCTCTGCATAGGAATTTGGTAGTTCAATCCAGTCGGATGAAGTAGATTTGTAGTACTTAGCCGTGTGGCCATATTTCCCACAGATGGAACATCCTTCCAGGGTCATTTCATACTCGACCTTATAGTCCACTCCATTGATCCAGATAGTGAGATGTAGGATTTTCTGGGTATCAACCTCTATCGCCAACTGGGTGAATTTGCTTCTTGTGTGCATCGCAGTGTAGCTGTCGACCTTGATTAGTTTCCCTAACGCAAACCCTATGTATTCAAATAGAGTAGGTACGTATAGGTGTAGGGGCAGGTCAAGGATCCCGACCCAAGTAACTACCTATTGGGGTAGTTCCTCAGTGGGTTTGAAGGAGGGAAACCGATCCCATACTGTTAAACAACAACCAAACAATTTCAATGGTCCGCCTGTGATCGTTGTTTTGTAGTCCTCTTTGCAGGAGAACTGAATGACATAATGACCAAGGTCGAGTTCATACACGTAGAACCGGACTTTAGGGTTCCAGAGCAACTTGAGTTTATCTCTCATTGTCATGAAGATGACATCAGTGCTCAATAGTCGTGTAACTACTGCATATTTCCATGGTTTTGCCAGTGTGTTTTCCGCCTCTGGGTCAATGAGTATTGTTGGATTGCCTTCTGTCTCTGTTAACTATACTGCCTTGCTATCAAGTTTATCTTCGAAGAGCTTCTCAAGGAAATAAAATTCCTTCTCATTCATGTTATCCGAGTTCATAGCGGATCCTTTTAAGATTTCCTTGAACGAAGGTCGAAGACTTTGCTGTTGTTTCGCCATCCGACCTGTCTCTCTCATAATTTCTTCTGACGGGTGTGTCGTTTTGTATTCCAGTGCACGATGGTGGTTGTGTTCTTGTGGGGAGTCCGTGCTATTCATCACGAAACCATCCTGTTCAGCCTCCATGTCATCGGAGTGACCCCTAGTGCCAGCGAACTGGAAATCGATCCCGACGAGGGGGATAGAAACCCTAACACCTTTTAGGTTGTTCTCTCCAGTAGCGAGATGTCCTTTGTCCAGTCCCTTTCTCATTCGGTCATTGTCATCTGAGTTTTCCTTGTGTGTCTCAATCGTGTTGTGTCTCTCCTTCCGACCATATCTCGCCGCAAAAGTGTCGCTGCCTCCTCGACCCCTCTCCCGCTTCTGCCACCACAGGAACCTTTGATTCATGCAACTATTTTTATGTAAGTGATATGTGTATCTACATTATCTCTTCTTGGTCTCAAGTAGTGTCTAAGTGGCATCTATCATTGAATTCTTGATGATATAATTATGTGGCTTTTATGCATTTGACCGTTTTCCATATCTTCTCATGATCTCATATCCTTTACCTTGAAGGTTGCCTTTAGTTATGTGTCCCTCCTAAAAACGAATTAATATATACATTAAATGGTAATAAGGGTCTATTTCACTAAAGTATATAGCACGGGGAATATCAATGTGATTTAAATTGGGGAATATCATTGTGATTTAAATTGGGGAATATCAGTGCATTTTCATTGGGGAATATCACTGTGATTTAAATTGGGGAATATCTATGTGATTTTAATCGGGGAATATCAGTGTGATCTATATTGGGGAATATCAATGTGATTTATATCGGGGAATATCAATGTGATTTAAATTGGGGAAATTCTTAACACTTACTATTGGTGCAGATAGTGTATACTATATGTCACTATTTGATATAGATTCAAATTGGGGAATACCAATGTGAATAAATTACATAGTATAGCTACTAGTACATTTCACAACATGGACTACTAATTTCAGTGAACACAACATGTTTGGTTTGAAAAACTAATTTCAATACATGGTCAAACTAATTTCAGTACATGGACAAAGTAATTTCAGTACATGGACAAAATTAGATAGTATAGCTATGGGGTTGGTTGGACAATTTCGACTGCATTTGCTTAATATGTAGCAAGCAGGGACATAACATGCTTGAATGACCTGTACAGAAAATGATATTGTTTTATTTTTGAAACCTGATAATAAACTATGTACGAGCAGAAGAAGTTGATAAAACAAAAATAGTTTTATGTTATGGTGTAGTTAATGATGCTCACAAAGTCTTTGGTTGTGCCATACTATATTGCACTCAAGTTCATGAATTGATACTGATTTCCCTATGAGAGGATACTGATTTCATTTGTAAGTTAAGAAATCAATGTTTGCTTCAGATGGATATATATAAAATGTACAACTACAATCATGTACTTTTCTAATTTCGACGAAACGGAATGCAGGTTAGATTTGACCCTGCAAGTTGTTTACCTGGGCTTAACAACCTACTTACTGTATTCCTAGAAACCAGGTAAGTGACCACTTAAGTTAGCCGGCTTAATAATTGGATTTATAACTGGATTTATTATATTGCAATGAGTTGTACCTATTAATAACCATCTAAGTCGTTATATATTTAAAATTACTGTAAACACCCCTCACTGTCATTATATATTACAACACCTATGCGAGTATGTCTTCCGCAGACCCCAGGTTCCACATTGTATGGTCGAGAGAGTCCGATGATGCTCTAGTTTCAGCATTGTGGAGGGAGTATGACATAGGTAGGTGTATTGACGGCCGGTTTATTAGGGACACTTGGAGGGAGACACTTTGTGATTTGGAAAATAGGATGGGGAGGTCGAGTTGTACGTTAGAGCAGGTCAAAACTCGTTGGAAGAACCTGAGGAAGGACTACGCCAGATTGAAGCTTGTCACCAACAAGAGTGGCGTCAGATGGGATGTGACTAGGAACAAGCGCAAGCTGCCTGACACCCCTGAGTGGAGGGAGAGCCTTGCGGTATGTACAATAATCATACCCCGATCCCAAAAGTAATGGCCTACATTAACATATAAATCTCCTAATAAAAGCTTTTTTTATAATTAGGCAAACAAGGATCTTGCTAAGTTGATTAACTGACCCTTTTCCCCACTACTACGACATCGAGTTGATGGGAGGGAGGAACATTGCAAGAGGACACCATGCAATGTCTTCTAGGATAGACAAATACCGTCCCACTTCGCCTTCGAGGATGAAGTTGTTGTTGACTTAGATGCGTCTGATACACCCATGAACACATAAACCCCCATAGGGGAACCGAACATAGGCACACCTGGGATGCAGAGTGAGGGTGACATCGGGGGAGGTGGAACATATACCCAGGGTGTTGGGGGAAGGACTCCTCCTATCCACATGCATAAGAAGAGACCATCAATGTCACAAGAGCAATGTGTGCTTTCGAATGAAGGGTTATTTGAATTCACACAGCTGTACACAAAGATACACAAGTTAGGCACATGTGTGGCCACCAGAGCCATTGAAAAAAAAGAGTTTGCAATGATTTCACAACATTCCAATGACACTTTCCCCGATGCTCCTACCCCTATATCTACAACTCTTGTGAATGCCATAAAGGAGTCAACAAAGCGCATCATCTACCTCAACCTTACACATTCCCCACACAAAATAACAATATGGTTGCAAGACCTTTGGGAAAGGTCCCAAGGTGGTGCAACACCACTACCTTCAATGCCATCCTCTTTTGTGCCATCTCAGCAGGGATTTGCTTCTGCAGTCCTCATCATCAAACTTCAACTACACATCAAGTGTGCCATCCATGTGGTATACTAGAACCAATGATGCTGACACAAGTGAGAATAAAAGAGGCCCTTCAACATAATAAGTTAGAAGTTGGTGACGTTTATGGTTTTCTTTCCAATTTCATTTTGGTTGAGAACTTCAGAAATTTCTTTTGCCATTATGTTTTCTGTGTTTGGGAATATCAACACCAATTTTCTTATTGTTGTAATAATTACTTCCCGAACAAAAATTTGTTGCTCGTAGCATTTAATTCGTATCTAATGTTGAGAACTTCAGAAATTCCTTTTTATTTTAGGCATCATGTCAAGGTTATTATCCTTTTAATTATAGGCATAATGTCTGTTAGTGATCATACAGAAACACCAGACCTCATTACAAAGATTTTGGCTATCGTGTCTGGTCCAACAAATCGCATTGTTGATGCATTAGCTGACTCAATAGCGAACTCCATCACGGACACATTTCCGATGACGAAGACATACCACCTACAATACCTAGGTCAGTTAGTATTAGGAGTGGCCACCAAAAGGTGTTAGAAATCATAACCGACCATGAACAGAGGGCTTATGACCTATACTAAATGCGACCACATACTATAATAGCTCTTGTGGACAAGCTTGAGAGTCTGGCTTGTTACGAAGTAGTAGAGGCATATCATTAGTTGAGGCTGTATGCTACAACCTACATATGGTTGGCCATGGCCATACAAATCATGTTTTAGTTGAGGACTACATTCACTCTGATGAAATCATAAGTAGAAAGTTCAATGAAGTATTGTATGGGGTGTATGTGTTGTGTCATGACTATGTTGTCATGCAAACCACAACCGCAACAACACATCGTCGTATATTAGAGAGCCCAAGGTTCTACCCTTACTTTAAGGTAATAGTTATCCCCTACAATTTATAATCATTTTTAATTATTTTTTATGTTGAAACCCGATTTTGGTGTTGTAGAATGCCATCGGGGAAATGGACGGGACACACATCCCAGTCTTGGTGAAATACGATAAGCAAAATTGTTACCAAGACAAAAGGGAATGTCTCTCTGAATGTCATGGCTGTAGTAAACTTCTCAATGGAGTTTACATATGTTCTGACTAGGTGGGAGGGATTGACAGCTGACCAAAGGGTCCTACAAGCAGCAACGACCACAGGTGGTTTCAAAGTACCGCCAGAAAAGTTTTACCTAGTTGATGCAGGGTACGCCAACACTTGTCAGTTTCTTATACCTTATCGCAATAAAGCTTACCATATATTTGAGTACCAAGGAAATAGACATTCATACAACAATAAGAAGGAGATTTTCAACCACCACCACACTCAATTACGTAATGTTGTAGAAAGAGCATTCAGTGTGTTGAAGATGAGGTTTGCCTACCTTAAAAAAGGGGCGACATATCCTATAAATTTGCAGTGTCGCTTCATAATGACTTGTTGTATCCTCCACAATATTATACGTCACTAGAATGATGGTGACACTATGATGGAGGAAATCCCATAACACAATTTAACATCTTCCTTCCCAGTCAATGGGGTCGACCTGAGTTCACTACAACAAATAACTCCGGCCAATGCAAGGGAGGGTGATGTATTATGTGAAATAATTTTCAATTTCATTTGGGATACTCGTTGACCTTACTTTGTAAT
This sequence comes from Alisma plantago-aquatica, assembly GCA_963693085.1. Classification (NCBI taxonomy): domain Eukaryota; kingdom Viridiplantae; phylum Streptophyta; class Magnoliopsida; order Alismatales; family Alismataceae; genus Alisma; species Alisma plantago-aquatica. The sequence goes on along the minus strand of OY856410.1, from coordinate 516,334,470 downwards.
TGTCATCATTTCTGTAGCGTATGAGAACTCATCTTCCACTTGACTTAAAATGTTTGTTTCATAAAATGATTTTATGGCTCCTAATTAAAAATGTCACATTATGTTTCATTAGGTTGTCTTAAAATGGAGAATAGAACGGTGTCCTGTCAATGTGGCCTCCAATGCACTGTACGAGTGTACATGGATGCCACAGATGCGGAAAATGGACAGTTTGAAGAAAACAACCCGCACATGTCATATTTTACATGTGGTAGGGGTCTTGTTCCAAACATATGACGTATGTTGCCCGCGCAGCGAGTACAACCTACCGTGGTCACCCTTACTATAGTTAGGGATGAACTGCTAACACAACTTACTTATGCACACAATGAACACAAGCACTGGTCTGCACAATGCAACTTTGTCTGTTTGACAAGGGTAGACATCGATAGGCTAGTAGCAGAAATTTCAACTCTGAGGAAGAGACACCTATATCTTCGTTAACTACTTAACCTACTGACTGATAGTGACTCTTCCACAGAGGAAGAAGGCTACAATACATCATAGTTGTAATACAATATGATCTATCTAAATAAACTTCACTTATATGTTAGAACAATCAACTTTTCCTATCGAAATACTCTTAAAATTAGATTTCAAATCTATGTTCTGAACATTTCATTATGTTACTAATCAACAATCATGTTTTAGATGTAGATCAATCCATCTGAACTACTGAGATGCCATTGTGGTCTAGTTGCAGCCTTGCGGATTAACACAGAGGATGCAGGGTTATATGACTTTGGCATTCTGAGTGAAAGGTCGGGCGAAATATATTACATATGTCCTACTAGTCAGGTGTGATAGTAAATCCATAAACAATTAATTGCCCTTGTATAGGGTGCACATTCGTTGTCATTAACTTGAACTTGGGAATACATTTTTGGGAAAAGACCGATGCATATACTTCCATTGGGCAGTCGATCTCCCCCCAACAACTGATTCTTTGAAGGCTGAGATTATGTTACTAACTGGAGAGTGCAAGTCAGTGCGGGGGCAGACGATGAACATGAAGGGCTTTGCTGAAATCCATCACAACTCTGAAGATATATACACCTCCAAAAAGTATGAGTATGAGGTTCTACAAACATCTATTGACAAGATGGAGGAAACATGTAGTCTTCTTTAATTTGGACATTCCTTCACCTCTGATGATGCCATAACGTTGAATGGCAGAGTTATATTTAGATTGTCCTATCAATTTGAATTGTCTATCGTTGTATGTTATTAACATTATAAACTTTCTTCATTCATTCGCTGATATAAATGTTGAATTACATTATAAGATTGTTGATTTTTATCATAATGTTGCTGAATGTTTTATGTCTAGACTAGATAGGAGGGTGTATGATATTTAAAAACAAATAATCATATTATATCTGCATAATTGTAATATACACCCTTACATCTGAAATATATTACTTATAGAATCTGTAATATGGCTGGGCAACCAACGGGCGTGTTTGCTTTATGGCGTCCAGAGCACGATCAGATCCTACTTGATGCCATGAGAAGTCAGTATGACATGGGGAGATGTGTTTGTGAATTTTATACTCGAGAGGCTTGGATGGAGACATGGTGTGACATTTGAAACATAATAGGGATGCATTTCATAACTTTGGGCCAGTTGAAAACCATTTGGAAGAACCTAAAGAAAGAATTTATCAGACAAAATCATTTCCTTTTGGCACATGTATTGCCTCCTCATCCCTTAGCGTAATATGTGATCCCCTCGAGAGTTGCAGAACACTTAAAAAATGTTGAAAACAACAACAATAGAGTTACAAGAGTAGGTCGTGAGGGCAACGAATGAAGTTCCAAGAATACCTCTTTTTACTACTTTGTGTATGCTATGTTTTTACTTTCTACAATTGGACCCCTGAGTTTGATTGCTGCTAAAGTTACATCATAAGCCTACTACTTTATGTATTATCTTTTTTATCATAATGATGTTTTTTATTGCTTCAGTAGATATATGCACATTAAATATTTATATTTGAATTATAATACATAATTTGTAATTATAGCCGGGCAAGGTACGACGCCGTATATCATATGGTGTACAAAGAATGATATGGTCCTCAAAGGTTTAATGAGAAACCAATATGACATGGGGAGATGTGTGATTGGAGTATATACTGCACAAGCTAGGAGGGAGGCGTGGCATGCCTTTCAAAACATAAAGGGGGTGCCTTACATATCTCTCAGCGAGGTACAAATTCAATGGCAGTACCTCATGAGAGAGTTTGTTACAGAAAATCATTTTATTTTGGGACCTTTTGTACCTCCTCAGCTACTGATCGTGCAACACATCATTCCATGTAATTTTGTGATGACTTGACACATTTACCCCCGAGGAGTTGCTGAATACCTATATATTTGTTGACAACAACAATGACGCAGCTGCGGGATTAGGTAGTGAAGGCAACAAATGAAGTTGCAAGAAACTGTTCACCCCCTTAGGGACGTTCATTTTTTTGTATGCATTTAAAAACGTACCTGATCCGATGATCATGAACACTAATTGCAAATTATTGTGACCATTATTTTGTTAGTATTAGTATTTGGTCAAACAAGTACGTATTTATATTTGTTCACCAACTTTTATTTTTGTAATGATTATGAACCATTACATGTTGACGTTTATGTCAAATAAACTAACTATTTATTGTAAGCCTTACTTTGTTGTTATCATAATTTATTATGTAACAAAAAACTTGTGTGCAAGCAGAAGTGTTGCGAGCCTTCCCAGTCTCATTCCCCAAATGCGAGCCCAAAATAAAGCAACGACGATGCCACTCACCCAGTTTGTCATCTGTCGCTGTTGTTTGATTGGCCGAAAGACAACATCAAACAACATGACAAGTTAGAGTTGCAGGAAGAGTGTCACGTGTCATGGGACGAGTACGACGAGGCCCTAAGTTGGGGGCAACTGGGACGGTCCCACTTGGGATAAAAAAAAAACTACATCCGCACCGAAGAATGGACAACACAGTAGTTGGTCGTCATCTTACATTGCTTCTGGGTTTCTAGATCTAGACAACTACAGGACAGGCCATCCTTTTTTTTCTCTTCTCTGTTGGACCATGCCGCATTTGCCTAGTATTTAGACATGATATTATATATTTTTTTCAAAATTGAAGTTGTGATGTAAGATATGTCATCTCGATTTCTATGGAATAATTACTTTTATATTTTAGTGGAACAATTGCTTTTATACTTATTTCAATTAGAATATGAATCTGATATGTTTGTTTTACTTTAATACCGTTGGTTGAACAAAGTTCCTTATAACTTACATCTAATTACATTTTATTTTATCCTTTGTTGCGCATGTATCAATCATCTATATTATTTTAAAGCCATTTCCATGACTTACATTTTTGTTATCGAATACATTGGCTCCGCTTATGTCACCTATTTTATCATCAAATACATTGGTATCAAGCATCTATATTATTTTAAGGTCATTTCCTTGACCTACTTTTTTGTTATCAAATACATTGGCTCCACTTATGTCATCTATTTTATTATCAAATATATTGGTTTGATAGTTATTAATCTATGCTACATCAGAGAGACATACAAACAACCTAATGTTGTTCGAGTCAATAATGATGTAGAAAATGAGTGCAACAAATGCATATTAGTACCTAACGTCATTTGACCTTTTTATATTTCAAATCGTGATGACACTTGTGTGCAATTTATGTTGTATTGTGTAATATAATATTGTGTATTAAGACAAATTTAAGTTGTCTGTCACCAATTATTTTGTGACTTACCTATTTATATAAAAATGCACAATTATCCATACATACAACAAGACATGTGCCATACATTCACACAATAGTGGTTAAAGTAATATTTACTTTAAATATACATATAAAAGTAATAATACTCAACTCATATTCATAAAAGAAAAACAACAAACAGAATCAATCATGTGTAAAATTATATATTTGTTGTAAATTTTAATCTTGTATTGCATAGTCAACACAATTATGTGGTCATTATTTTTAAAACTGTTCAGTAAGAACATGACAAATTGTTCTGTAAGAACAAGACATGATAGTTAGATCCTGACTATGTTGCCAAACAAAATTGGACTGGATCCTGACTGGTAGCCAAACAGAATCAGATTGAATCCTGACCACCTGACCATAATCAGACTGGGTTGCCAAATAGAATCAAACTGGATCCAAACTACCCCAATCCAGATCTACTGACTAATCCCAACTAACCCAGTCCAGACTACAAGCCCCTGTTTGGCAACAGATTGGGATTTCATAATCTAGACTGGATTAGAAAGGGTTAGTCAAGATTCAGTCTGATTCTGTTTGGCAACCAGCCTGATTCTGTTTGGCATCCCAGTCTGATTCTGGTCAGCTGGTCTGATTTGAGTCTGATTGCACTCTGATTATGTTTGGCTATTAGGCTAGATTCAGTCTGCTTTTGTTTGGCAACGTAGTCAGTATCTACTGATTATGTCCTAATGTTGTAGAACTATTTTAACAAGAGTAAGGAATGTATAGTTGTTATGCCGCTTAAGCAGAAGCGCACTTTTTTTAAAAAATCAATGTAGATTTTGTGAATGTCAGTTTTGTACTTAGGAAAACTAAAAATAATATATGAGTATGGTCATAAGTACGTGATGATTTAAAATAAACCAATTGTATTGTTGTCTTCGATTGATGTGTATGTTGTAAATAGGTAGTATTTTACATATTTGATCCAAGAAATGTAAAATGAAAAGATTATTGAAATTGTCCTATTATCTTGTTCTATACCTATAAATAAGAGAAGGTATCGCGTTTGTGTGTGTGTTATTCCAGCATTGTGTGTGCTTTCTTAAGTGATGAGTGTGACTTAGCAAATATATCCTATCTGTGGACTCTAACTCAAAATCATATTGTTTAATCTTTGTGTACTTCTCTAATTTTCTAAATTTTAATCAGTTCATTCTCTTTTAATTGTACATTAAATTAACGTGAATATTAATATGAATGCAAAGAAAATTGCGATATATCAAGTAATGTGTGTAACACCTTGATATTGTTGTTGTTTCAATGAAAGATAACATTCAAAGATAATTGCATAAAGAATGTATTATATAATAAATAACAAATAAATAATATATAAAATGCATAATTTATGCATTTAAATTCAATGGTAGCAAACGTGCATAGCAAAGAGAATAGCATGTCTCCAGCAGAACTTAATACCACATAAAAAATAGATAATAACTTATTAGTTCCTGGGAAAATACATCTCTAACATACAAACTGAGGGACACAAAGGAGAGGTCTACCCTGGACCTAGACATAGACACCGATACACAATCTAAGATGGTGAGCAGCCACTGTGGGGGACAGGCTTTGATGTGGAGGAAGATTTATTTTGATCCTAGGTAGGAACGTCCCAGTCGACCAACTTTATGGACTCGTCGTACTCATCTCATGACACATGACAAGCTTCGTTCAACAACTGATTGGTTTCCTATTTGATGGCATCTTTTGGCCACTGAAACAACAATGACAGATGATGAATAGGAAGAGTAACACCCTTGGCTTGTTCGTGGCTCCCATTTTTGCCCTCATCACGTGTAGGCTCGCAACATTGTTTCTTGCAAACAATGTTTTCTTCTACATATTTTCAAATCTTTGACGGAGACATCAATAATTTTTCAAACTTTTTCGTTGCCTTTGACCGTGATGACGACATCTATAGTTAATAAATAAATATAAGTATTAACAAATATCAATAATAGTAAGATAACTGTGACAATATTGAATACAAATAAATGCTTCAACCAAACTTAGCTACAAACAAGTAAGAACGTGATGTATGCCTTGAATACATAACAATAAAGTTGAAGTTTTTCAAGTGATGGTCCAAACAAAACAATGCAACACATAAGTTTTGCAACTAAATGTTGCGAAGTAAACACAAACAACTACAATGTCATGGAAATATATTACAAGTTCATGTGTTACTTTTGCCGTCTAACATGGTTGTTTGATTCACTCATCGGTGTTAACGTATTCAGCAACCCTAGGTAGGTAAATGCAACGAGTCGTCACGAAGTTGTGCTGCACGGCCAATGGCGGGGGAGGCAATAAATCTCCCAAAATAAAAAGATTGTCTCTTATGAACTCTCTCCTTATGTGTTTCCATCTCATATGCAACTTAGTCAAAGATATGTAACGCCCCCAGTTATGTTTTGAAAGTCATGCCATGCCTCCATCCAAGCCTGTATAGTATATACTTCATTAACACATCTCCCCAACCCATATTGGTTTCTCATCATACCTTTGAGAACCATATCAAGCTCCGTACACCACATAAAATAAGGCGTCGTTGGAGGCCCAACCATATTACAGATTCTGTATGTAATATATTTCAGACGTAAGGGTGTATGGCACAATTAAGGGAATATAATATGCATATTCGGTACTAACTAACATTCAACAACATCACGATGAAAAAACATACACCCTCCATAAAACATATACCAATATTACGATAAATAACAAAAGCCTGTTAATGTAATACAACAGACGAATTAAGAAAGATTTAATGTTAAAAATATCAAATGGTAGACAATGTAAATCGAGAAGACAAACTAAATGTAGCTCTGCCATTCAACATTATGGCATCACCGTGGGTGAAGGAATGTCCAAAAGAAGACTACAATCTTCCTTCAGACTGGCAACGTAGCATTCGAGAACCTCATGCTCATACTTTTTTTGGGTGTATATATCATCATAGTTGTGATGAATTTCAACAAAGTCCTTCATGTTCATTGTCTGGCCCCATAGTGACTTGCATTCGACAGTTAATAACATAATCTCAACTTTCAAAGAATCAATTGTTGGGGTGAGATCGACTGCCCAACGGAAATATCTGCACCGATCTTTTCCCTAAAATGTATTATCAAGTTTAAGTGAATGACAAAGAATGTGCAGCGTACACAAGGGCAACCTATTATGTATGTATTTACTAGTGCACCTCACGAGAAGGATATATGTCATACATTTTGCCTGGCCTTTCACTTAGAATGCCAAAATCATACAACCCTGCATCCTCTGTGTTAAGCCGCAAGGATGCATCTAACACACAATCACACATCAGAACTTCAGATGGATTCATCGACATCTAAAACATGATTGATGATTAGTAAAATAATGTCGGGTTCTGAACATAGATTTCAAATAAAAAAATTCGAACATAAAATAGGCCTAACTATTTATTCAAACATAAAAGTGAATTCAGTATGAAAGTTTGTTCTACATCTATGATGTATTGTATCCGTCCTCATTTGAAGAGTCGTTATTGCTCGTGATGTGAAGTCATTGGCGAAGATATTGGCACCACTCAAGTAGAGTGGAAATATCTTGTTGGAGCCTATCGATGTCTGCTCTTATCAAACAGACAAAGTCACATTGTTCAGACCATAGCTTGCGTTCGTTGTGTGCATATGCAAGTTATGTTAGCATAGCATCCCTAACTGCAGTAAGTGTGGCAACTGTGGGTGGTACACACTGCACGGGCAATCTCATATGACATATGTTCGAAACAAGACCCCTACCACATGTAAAATATGGTATGTGGGAGTTGTTTTCAAAACATCCATTTGTCGCATCCGCGACATCCATATACACGCGTACAGTGTATTGAAGGCCACATGTACAACAAGGCATTCCATTCTCCATTTCAAGACAACCTACTGAAACATTATGTCATGTATATTATTAGGATCCAATAAAAAGTTTGTAAAATAAACAACTAATGGCTAAAAAGTTATGTGGTGGATGATTTATCAAATAATATCAAAGACTATTACAAATACAACTGTAGGTCAACGGGCATCCCATAGCAAATTAGAAATGGATTCACGTAAACGATCACCCTCCCTTGAATCGTCCTGACTTGTTTGTCGGAGGGAACTCAGGTCAACCCCAGAAGGGGGAACAACAGATGTTGAAATGTCATCTGGGAGTTCATCCATGATATTGTCGCCATCATGTTGGCGGCTTAAATTGTGGAGGATACAACAAGCCATTATGAGGTGACACTGCAAATGTATGGGATATGTCACCCCCTTTTTAAGGTAGGCAAACCGCCACTTCAGCACCCCGAATGCTCTTTCTACAACATTATGTAATTGTACGTGGAGGTGGTTGAACATCTCCTTCTTGCTGATGTAGGCATGTTTGTTTCCTCGGTACTCAGAAATATGGTAAGCTGTGTTGCGATACGGTGCAAGGAATTGCCGAGTATTGGCATACCCTACATCAACTAGGTACAACTTTTCTGACAGAACTTTAAACCTGCCCATGGTTGTCACTGACTGTAGGACCCGTTGGTCAGCAGCCGATCCCTCCCACCCAGTTAGGACATATGTAAACTCCATGGAGAAGTCAACTACAGCCAAGACATTAAGAGAGACATTCCCTTTTCTGTCTTGGTAGTGATTTTTCTTATCTTGTTTAACCAAGATTGGGATGTGTGTTCCGTCAATTGCCTTGATGGCATTCTATAACACCAAAATAGGTTGTAAACATACTAAATATTTCCAAATGATTAAAGATTGTAGGGGCTAACTATTACCTTGAAGTACGGGTAGAACCTTGGGGTCTCCAATATATGAGAATGTGTTGTCGTGCATGTCGCTGCAGTTTACATGACAATATCATCATTGGACAACGAACACACAACGTCCAAGACTTCGTTGAACTTTCTACTGATGGTCTCACCAGAGTGAATGTAGTCCTCAGCCAAAGCATGATTTGTATGTCCATGGATAACCATCTGTAGGAAGTAGCATACAGCCTCAACTGAAGTGATGCCTCTAGTACTTCGTAACAAGGCCCGACTCTCAAGCTTGTCCATAAGGGCCAATATAGTATGTGGTCTCATTCAGTATAGGTCATGAGCCCTTTGTTCATGACCGTTTAATATTTCTAAGACCTTTTGGTGGCCACTCCTAATGTTAACTGACCTAGGTATTGTATGTGGTATGTTAGAAATGTCGTCGATGATGGAGTTTGCTATGGACTCAGCTATTGTATCAACAATGTGATTAGTTGGACCAGACAATGTATGTAGAATGTGCGTGAGGAGGTCAGGTGTTTTTGTTTGGTCACTGGTTGACATGATGCCTACAAGTGGAATCGTAGCAAGGTTTTCATGGCAACGACAAGGAAAAAATAACTACTCGACAATCATATGTAACCGTGGACATATAAAATAACGACTTGTATGATACATAACGAATTAGATTGAATGAAAAATAAAAGCATGGAAGTGAAATAAAATATTACAACAATTAATCAATTTAGCTTGTGCAGTAAAATAATGTCTGTACGGGAATAAAAATATTACAACAATTTAGCAAATTAGTTTCTGCGGAAAGAAAATGTTTGGATGGGAAATAGATCATTACAACAATGAAAGAACTTTCTATTGATTTTCTGAGTTAAATGTTTGGCCGTTAGTCAAACTGATGTTCCCCCATATGATCCGGAAGGGCCAACATCATTGGACAGAGGAAAAAATGCATGGTGAGATGGCATAAATGACGATGGCATACTTGGTCTGTTGCTGAAGTTGGGTGTTGGGGATTGTGGGAAAAATGCATGGTGAGATGGCATAAACGAGGATGGCATTGAAGGTGTTTGTGTTGCATTGGCGGCTTGGGACCTTTCCTAAAGGTCTTGCAACCATATGGTTATCTTTTGAGGTGTGTCTATAATGTGACACCTCGTCACGCTAAACGAGATTACTCAAAACACAAAACACGATCAACTGCTAATTAATCACATAGTAAAAAATGTGAAACAATTAAAACCGATTCCAACAATGTAAATAAACTCTAGAACATTTATAAAAGGTCCATCATTCCATTCTCATATACTTTAACAAGCATTTGCATATGGGTCCAAAGACCTCAGTCACATCCTGCATACAAAAGATATTTCACATGTACGTGCCATATATTTACAAACATCGGCATAATACCAAAATCTAGTGTCGATACAATTATATCATCTAGAAAACACATCCCATACCAGGACCTGAGAGTACAGGGACGACACTAGGACTCTACTACTAACATCTATGACTAACATCTACAACTAACCAACCTTCTGAATCTATTGATCACCAGGTTGGTTCTCTTCCGCAACACGACCTCGACCTCGTTGCCCGCGACCACCTAAAAAAATGTTCCCACGGGGGTGAGACAATTATAAATTGTCCCAGCGAGAGATATAACTCTCTCCAACATATATTGATTATAACATTAATTAACATTAAATACATTGAGCAGTTAGGATATTGAATAAACAATATGAATAGATTGAACAGTTTAAGCATACTAAGCAGTTAAGCAAATAAGTTGTAACATCAAGTAGAATTGTACAATTGTCATAAGTCTGCATCATGTAAGAACTATGTAGTGTAAAAACAAGACAAGGGTTAATCAACCAATGTGATACGTATTAAACCCTAGCAATTATACTACACGGCTGGTATTATATCTTTTATTATTATGCCCTGGGGAGTTTGAGTCGTACCACTCAAAGTCCAACTGACCACTGCGAAGTGCTATTCAGTTCCGTATAAGATCTAGGAGTGCCGGTATCCTAAGATCTCTTCCCCTCGGTCAGTACAAGTAAACTGTAGTGACATACCAGTCAAACTGCCAACAGTGACATATAGTCAACTAATAACAACTAGTTCGTACTTGGTACAAGTTACGACACTAGAAAACAAGGTATACAAAACCCTCTAATCCGAGGTACAACCGCAGCTGTCCTCAATCACATTAAATATCTGAGGCATGACCATAGCCACCCTCCATAACCTGCAATTGTGGATGACAAGTGTATATCCTCAACTTGCCACCCCCACATACTCAACAGTATGCGCTCCGAGTTTCCCTTGGGAATACTCGTTTCACCATCCAGTAAGTTCTGACACTGAAGATGGCTCTACGGCACAGGGCTCTACATGATTAAGGTTACACTTGATTAATTACTGCCAATTGAATGCATTAAGGCTTTATCATACAAGTGGACATTCAAACCCTAATTATTTTCTAACAAGAGTATATGTGTAACAACTTCAAAAGATATAAAACATTTGAGATATAAATCTTCATCACATTACCACATCTATCATTCATTCCAAATTAACAGACCACACTTATCATCATACTATTGCAAGATACCAATATCTTATCACAAGTTCCAGGGTTTTAACCCTTATTGGAACATGAAGAGAATTTCACCTCAATCATGGCTTCAAACATGCCCAAAGGTATTTAAGAACATCGCATTATTCATAGTAAGATTATCATCATCATTCCATGCCTTAAACAAGGCTGAATAGATCATTAGCACATGTATGTCCATAGATTTTAACATGGCAAGGCACTATGATATTCAAATAATACTACATTGTGGTTTCAACATAAGAAGAGTGTAATTCATTATCACATTAATCATTCAAGAGGTCTGATTATAACCAATAAACATCATATAATTACATCAAGGTTAGGTATAATAGGCTAGATCACATGGGAGTTATGCATCCACTCATTACATTGATTTATCAAATATAACTATATAATGGCAAAGGTAAGACTACCAATTAATGGTATTGAACCATTGAATTATATTAAATATGACCCACATATAATAACATGTGATTTATTCTAATCCATTGGATGTTAAAGCATCCAATATTATTCATTGGATCAAGTTCATTGTTCAAGGTTACCAATTGAAGTATAGGTCTAACCATTAGATCAATTGAACCAAGGAACCATTGGTTCAAGGTATAGTCAAATATACAATTACATTCCTAATTCATCATATATGATGATGACCTGATCCACCATTAATTTTGATCATTAGGTCACCATTGGTTGCTAGATCAGTAATACATTCAGTTAACATCATTAAATAATAAGCCCATATCATCATCGATTGATAACATCATTAGAATATTTAGTGGATGATAATTAAATGTCTAATTGAGTCAAAACCTGACCTAAGGTGGTGACCATAGGTTGTCACCATAAATTGGACACCCTTGATCACGAACATCAGTTGCCAAGATAGCAACATTATTGGTTGTTGAATGGTATGACAATCAGTTATGTGATAGGGAAGGAAATAGCTTGAAAACCCTAATTTGAACCATCATTTGTTTTGTACATAGCACCATAGGTTGTTGCTATCAACCTGTCCCAGATCATGTTACACATTATAAAGGATGTACACATATTTAAAGGTTCATATAGAACTGGAATAAAACAGGAAACACCATAAAATTCGTAATTCTAAACAAGCATGATTTATCTATGCTTAGATCATCACATTCAAGCATAATCATGAACCAACAAGCTTCTAATAAGCAATATAAGTGAAGAATGTTATATAACTCACCTCTATAGAGTAGGTCAGATATCAAACAGCAAAAATCTCGAGAAAATAGAGCAAGGAAACCTTGGATTCAGATCTGAACTTGGCCAACTATGCAATTCTCTTCACAAACAAGCAAAACCCTAGAAAAGAAACAAGAAGGAAGGAGTTTTGAGTTCTAGGGGAACTTTCACCATGGAAAACCATGGTTCCGACCTGGATAGATGTAGGAGGAAGAGGAACAAAGAATTAGACGGAGTAAATAAGGAAAAACTTACACTTTTAGGTCAATATCACTAGGGGGAAGCTTCATACACCCAAAAAGAGAATCAATTTCAACCCTAGAAATTGTTTCTAAGAGGATCCCCACCTTCTTCTTCCTTGGGCAGCAAAAATCGCAGCTGAACAGAGGGAGTACGAAGCTGGGAGAAGGAGAGAGATAATGGAGAGGAAATGGCTCGTTTGGGGGCTTTTGGATAAGTATATGACACTTTAATATTAAGAAAAAGAAAAAGTTGCAATTCTGGTATATATCCATGTGCCCATGGCTTTAAATTATAAAAAAATACATAAGCAACACACAAGAAGCTCTCCCACCGTCCCTCTAGACCTGCTTGTCTTTACTTTGGCGAAATTCCCAGCCAATCACATATTTCCTTAGTTGATAGCTACTAAAGGTAGCTCATCCATGAAGGGAAAAACCCTAAAATACCCTTGATAAAAACACCTTCAAACTATGGCTCAACTAGGAGCCCCATGGTTCAAAAATCTCAATAATAATAATTAAAAACTAAGGAACATAATTTATGTGACAAATTGCAAATAAAATCCCTTAATTGGGTAAATTGCAGAAAAGTCCAAAATGTACAGAAAATAGCATAACTTGCTCAAACAGTGTCCAAATTGGACCAAATTTGAAACTTAAGCTTGTCTTATGATTTCAAAACATATCAAAAGGTTATAATAGGGTTATAAGCATTCAATTATGGTAATTAAGCTCATTCAACTCATTAAGTAAGTTCAAGGGCCTTACAACTATACACCCCTAACAAGGATTTCGCCTCGAAATCCTACGCAAAAAGAGATGGGTATTTTCTACGCATCTCATTCTATAGTTCCCATGTGGCTTCCTCTATGCCACGATGATTCCACAAAACTTTCACTAGTATTATATCTTTTCTTTTTAGCTTTTTCACCCTTCTATCCATGATCAACACAGGACCCTCAACATTGGAGATATCCTCATCTAACTCAACCTCTACTGGTTTGATTGTCTGGTCAGTATCTGGATGTCATTTCCTCAACATAGAGATGTGAAAAACATTATGTAATCTATGTAGCTCTGGTGGTAGCTCCAACTTATATGCTACCTTTCCAACACGAGCTAGGATAGGGTATGGTCCCATAAATCTAGGAGCCAACTTACCCTTCTTTCCAAACCTCAACACACCTTTCCATGGAGAAACCTTAAGATATACTCTATCTCCCACTTGGAACTCAAGTGGTCTGCGTCGGTTGTCTGCATAAGATTTCTGCCTGTCTTGGGCTACTTTCAACTGTTGTTGTATCACTTTAATCTTTCATGTAGTCTGCTGTACTAGCTCAGGACCCAAAAGTTGATATTCACCTGTCTCATACCAACAAAGAGGAGACCGACATTGTCTCCCATACATAGAATCATAAGGAGCCATATCTATGCTTCTTTGATAGCTATTGTTGTACGCAAACTCTATCAGAGTTAGATGTACATCCCAACTACCAAGAAATTGCAGCACACATGCCCTCAAGAGGTCCTCTAAAGTCTGAATAGTCCTTTCAGACTGGCCATCGGTCTGCGGATGAAAAGCTGTGCTGAATCTCAGTTGTGTTCCCATTGCTGAATGCAGACGCTCCCAAAAATGACTTGTAAACTGTGAACCTCTGTCAGAAACTATAGTCACTGGAATTCCATGCAAACAGACTATCTCATCAACATATATTTGTGCCAATTTCTCTGCTGTAAATGTTGTCTTAACTGGCAGAAAATGAGAGGACTTAGTCAATCTGTCTACTATCACCCATATGGAATCATGACCCTTGGCTATCCTAGGAAGACCAACCACAAAGTCCATAGTAATATGATCCCATTTCCACTGTGGTATTGGCAAGGGTTGTAATGTCCCTGCAGGCTTCTGGTGCTCAGCCTTCACCTGCTGACAAACTGGACATTTGGCAATGAACTTTGCCACATCACGCTTTAGACCTGGCCACCAATACATGTCCTTCAAATTTTGGTACATCTTGTTACTTCCAGGATGCATTGCATACATAGAGGAGTGAGCCTCCTCAAGTACCATCTTCCTCAACCCATCAACATCATGAATTACTATTCTATTATGGTAACAAACTGTACCATCATCTTCCTCGTGAAAGTCATCATACTTTTCACTGCCAATCCCTGATTGGATATTTTGTATCATAGTATCATTTTGTTGTGCATCATGAATTTGTTGTCTCAAGGTAGGTTTCACTTGTAACTGTGCCAACAATCCTGCCAACAAGGAAACTTCTAGCTGTACATTCATCTGGCGAAGAGACACTAGCATATCTCTCTTATGGCACATCAAGGAATTTAATTGTGCATTATCTACCATTGATGATGAAGACAGATTTCTACTCAATGCATCAGCTACCACATTAGCTTTCCCTGGATGGTAGTCTATTGTGCAATCATAATCCTTAATCAACTCCATCCATCTCCTCTGCCTCATATTCAACTCCTGTTTGGATAAAATATATTGTATATTCTTGTGATCAGTGAATATCTGACACTTTTCTCCATAAAGATAGTGTCTCCAGATCTTTAAGGAATGGACCACTGCTGCAAGCTCCAGATCATGTGTTGGGTAATTCTCTTCATGTTTCTTAAGCTTTCGTGAAGCAAAAGAAATCACATTTTTATCCTGCATCAACACACATCCCAACCCATTCTTTGAAGCATCACAAAAGACAATATAGCCTTTTCCTTGCTCTGGTAGTACTAACACCGGTGCACTAGTCAACTTTTCTTTCAAAAGATGGAAGGAACGTTGACACTTGTCATTCCAAGCAAAAGGAACATCCTTCCTGGTTAACCTAGTTAGGGTTAATGCTATAGAACTGAAGTCTTTGATGAACCTCCTGTAGTAACCTGCCAGACTTAGGAAACTACGGATCTCAGTCGGTGTCTTTGGTTGTTCCCATTCTAGTACATATTCCACTTTCTTGGGATCAACACAAATGCCTTTTGCAGATATAACATGGCCCAGAAAAGACACTTCAGATAACCATAATTCACACTTGCTAAACTTAGCATATAGTTGATGCTGCCTCAACAATGTAAGTGCCTGGCGAAGGTGTTGCTCATGTTGTTGACTATCCTTGGAGTATATCAGGATATCATCTATGAACACAACCACACACTGATCAAGATAAGGTCTAAACACCCTATTCATTAGATCCATAAAAGTTGCAGGTGCATTGGTTATCCCAAACGGCATAACCACAAACTCATAATGACCATACCTAGTCCTAAAAGCGGACTTGGGTATGTCATCAGCCTTAATTCTCAACTGATGGTAACCTGACCTCAGGTCTATCTTTGAAAACACAGTGGCACTTCTCAACTGATCAAAAAGATCATCAATCCTCGGCAAAGGATACTTATTCTTTATTGTCACCTTGTTCAACTGTCTATAGTCTATACACAACCTCATTGAACCATCCTTCTTTTTAACAAACAACACGGGAGCACCCCAAGGGGAAGTGCTCGGCCTGATAAAACCCTTCTCTAACAGTTCTTGTAACTGTTTCTTTAACTCCTACATCTCTGCCGGTGCCATCCTGTATGTTGACTGTGCTATGGGTTGTGTTCCAGGAACAAGATTGATCTCAAACTCAATCTCTCTAGGAGGGGGAATGATAGGAAATTCCTCAGGAAAGACATCCTCAAATTCTTGCACCACTGGAACCTCCTGGATACTAGGACCTACCGCCTTGGTATCCACAACATGAGCTAAGAAAGCCTCACATCCTTGTCTCATCAATCGTTCAGCTGTCATGGATGACATCAAACATGTAGGAAGAATCTTCCTATCACCCTGAAAAATCCACTGTACATCTCCATCATGGAATGTCGCCACCTTAGTACTACAGTCCAAGACTACCTTGTATTTTTCCAAGGTATCCATTCCTAGGATTACATCAAAACCATGCATGTCAAGTAGCAGAAGATCCACTTGAATGTTGTGTCCAGAAAAATAAAGAACACAAGAAAGGCACACTTCCCGCAATTCAGCAAAATCAACCAAAGGAGTCTCCAGTCGCAGGCTATCAGATCTAAGACTAACAGGTAGATAACAACTATCTATCACCTCTCTGGTGATAAAAGAGTGTGTTGCACCCGGGTCTAGTAACATAGATACGAAACAAGAAGAAGACATATCAGAATGAAATAACTCCATATGACCTGTCACAACTCGAGGATTGACCACTGCTTCCGGCTGGGTCATGGCATAGAACCTTGCTGTCGCCTGCTGTCGTCCACGTCCTCTACTTGCTTGTCTAGAGGATCCTGCCTGGGATGCCTGACCACGTCCTCTGCCACTGCCACTACTAAACTGTCGTTGTTGTGGACCTTGTTGACTTTGCCTTGGCTGCTGAGTCACCTCCTCATCTTTCATAGGGCAATAAGGTCTTATATGCCCCACTTTCCCACACTTGTAACATGTTTTGATGCCCTGATATGGCCTAAATGGCCCTGTCACTGAAACTGCTGAGGTACTGCGGGCTCCAGTCGGTGGAAAATTATGATCTCTACCCTGACTCGGGGTCCACTGTGATGGTGCATGTGATCTTGGTTCAGTGAAGGTTGACCTTGGTTGTGACAGCGGTGGGAAAAACCTTGGCTTCTTAAAGCCTCCAGATGATTGCCCTTGGAACTACATAGGTCGCTTCTTAGCATTAGCTTCACGCTTCTCTATGGCAGACCTCTCAATCCTCCTGACAGATTCCACAAAGGTGGAAAACCTTTCCCTATTCTCCAAGGCTGATGTTGTAGTAGTCAACTCTGTACTCAGACCCTTCTCAAATCTCCAGATCCTTTCCTTGTCTGTTGCTGCCATGTGCGGGCAGAACCTCTGAAGTTCCATAAACTTTGATTCATACTCATTGATAGTCATAGCTCCCTGGCGAATCTTCTTGAACTGAGAGATTTTCTCATCTAGGTAGGTCTCTGGAAAATATCGACTAACAAATTTCCTTCGAAACTCCTCCCATCCTATCACAACTCCTGGCCTTTTCTCCTCTTCTATGGCCCACCAGTGGCCAACACTAACCTTCAACAAGTATACTGCATGCTTAACTTTGTCTTCTTCTGCGATGTTTAGGATTTTGAACGCCTTTTCCAGCTCAGTCAACCACATGTCAGCGTTTGCTGGATCAGAAGTACCTACATATTCAATTGCTCCAACACGTCTAAGACGTTCAAATGTCTTCCCGACACCTTGGGATTCCACATTAGAGGCGACTGCCCTAGCTTGAGGTGTTGGTGCTCTGTCAGCAATATGTGTAATTGTGGCCATCATCTGTCTAAACATAGACTGAAACTCAGGATTGGCCATCATTGTCGGGTCTAGATGAGGCATTGCGGGCTGCTCTGGCCCTACTTCTGGCACTCTCTCATCGCGTGCCTGCCTCCTTGCACCTCTTCCTGGTGCAACATAACTACTCTCAACATGTTCTTCATGTCCTCCAGACATATCTGCATAAGAATAAACTATGATTAGATATGTTGGATACATAAGAACAAACTCAAACCTACGTCCTATGTCCCTGTAGACTCAGTAAACCTAGAGCTCTGATACCAACTTAACTGTGACACCTCGTCACGCTAAACGAGATTACTCAAAACACAAAACACGATCAACTGCTAATTAATCACATAGTAAAAAATGTGAAACAATTAAAACCGATTCCAACAATGTAAATAAACTCTAGAACATTTATAAAAGGTCCATCATTCCATTCTCATATACTTTAACAAACATTTTCATATGGGTCCAAAGACCTCAGTCACATCCTGCATACAAAAGATATTTCAGATGTACGTGCCATATATTTACAAACATTGGCATAATACCAAAATCTAGTGTCGATACAATTATATCATCTAGAAAACACATCCCATACCAGGACCTGAGAGTACAGGGACGACACTAGGACTCTACTACTAACATCTATGACTAACATCTACAACTAACCAACCTTCTGAATCTATTGATCACCAGGTTGGTTCTCTTCCGCAACACGACCTCGACCTCGTTGCCCGCGACCACCTAAAAAAATGTTCCCACGGGGGTGAGACAATTGTAAATTGTCCCAGCGAGAGATATAACTCTCTCCAACATATATTGATTATAACATTAATTAACATTAAATACATTGAGCAGTTAATATATTGAATAAACAATATGAACAGATTGAACACTTCAAGCATACTAAGCAGTTAAGCAAATAAGTTGTAACATCAAGTAGAATTGTACAATTGTCATAAGTCTACATCATGTAAGAACTATGTAGTGTAAAGACAAGACAAGGGTGAATCAACCAATGTGATACGTATTAAACCCTAGCAATTATACTACACGGCTGGTATTATATATTTTATTATTATGCCCTGGGGAGTTTGAGTCGTACCACTCAAAGTCCAACTGACCACTGCGAAGTGCTATTCAGTTCCGTATAAGATCTAGGAGTGCCGGTATCCTAAGATCTCTTCCCCTCAGTTAGTACAAGTAAACTGCAGTGACATACCAGTCAAACTGCCAACAGTGACATATAGTCAACTGATAACAACTAGTTCGTACTTGGTACAAGTTACGACACTAGAAAACAGGGTATACAAAACCCTCTAATCTGAGGTACAACCGCAGCTGTCCTCAATCACATTAAATATCTGAGGCATGACCATAGCCATCCTCCATAACCTGCAATTGTGGATGACAAGTATATATCCTCAACTTGCCACCCCCGCATACTCAACAGTATGCGCTCCGAGTTTCCCTTGGGAATACTCGTTTCACCATCCAGTAAGTTCTGACACTGAAGATGGCTCTACGGCACAGGGCTCTACATGATTAAGGTTACACTTGATTAATTACTGCCAATTGAATGCATTAAGGCTTTATCATACAAGTGGACATTCAAACCCTAATTATTTTCTAACAAGAGTATATGTGTAACAACTTCAAAAGATATAAAACATTTGAGATATAAATCTTAATCACATTACCACATCTATCATTCATTGCAAATTAACAGACCACACTTATCATCATACTATTGCAAGATACCAATATCTTATCACAAGTTCCAGGGTTTTAACCCTTATTGGAACATGAAGAGAATTTCACCTCAATCATGGCTTCAAACATGCCCAAAGGTCTTTAAGACCATCACATTATTCATAGTAAGATTATCATCATCATTCCATGCCTTAAACAAGGCTGAATAGATCATTAGCACATGTATGTCCATAGATTTTAACATGGCAAGGCACTATGATATTCAAATAATACTACATTGTGGTTTCAACATAAGAAGAGTGTAATTCATTATCACATTAATCATTCAAGAGGTCTGATTATAACCAATAAACATCATATAATTACATCAAGGTTAGGTATAATAGGCTAGATCACATGGGAGTTATGCATCCACTCATTACATTGATTTATCAAATATAACTATATAATGGCAAAGGTAAGACTACCAATTAATGGTATTGAACCATTGAATTATCTTAACTATGACCCACATATAATAACATGTGATTTATTCTAATCCATTGGATGTTAAAACATCCAATATTATTCATTGGATCAGGTTCATTGTTCAAGGTTACCAATTGAAGTATAGGTCTAACCATTAGATCAATTGAACCAAGGAACCATTGGTTCAAGGTATAGTCAAATATACAATTACATTCCTAATTCATCATATATGATGATGACATGATCCACCATTAATTGTGATCATTAGGTCACCATTGGTTGCTAGATCAGTAATACATTCAGTTAACATCATCAAATAATAAGCCCATATCATCATCGATTGATAACATCATTAGAATATTTAGTGGATGATAATTAAATGTCTAATTGAGTCAAAATCTGACCTAAGGTGGTGACCATAGGTTGTCACCATAAATTTGACACCCTTGATCACGAACATCAGTTGCCAAGATAGCAACATTATTGGTTGTTGAATGGTATGACAATCAGTTATGTGATAGGGAAGGAAATAGCTTGAAAACCCTAATTTGAACCATCATTTGTTTTGTACATAGCACCATAGGTTGTTGCTATCAACCTGTCCCAGATCATGTTACAAATTATAAAGGATGTACACATATTTCAAGGTTCATATAGAACTAGAATAAAACAGGAAACACCATAAAATTCGTAATTCTAAACAAGCACGATTTCTCTATGCTTAGATCATCACATTCAAGCATAATCATGAACCAACAAGCTTCTAATAAGAAATATAAGTGAAGAATGTTATATAACTCGCCTCTATAGAGTAGGTCAGATATCCAACAGCAAAAATCTCGAGAAAATAGGGCAAGGAAACCTTGGATTCAGATCTGAACTTGGCCAACTATGCAATTCTCTTCACAAACAAGCAAAACCCTAGAAAAGAAACAAGAAGGAAGGAGTTTTGAGTTCTAGGGGAACTTTCACCATGGAAAACCATGGTTCCGACCTGGATAGATGTAGGAGGAAGAGGAACAAAGAATTCGACGGAGGAAATAAGGAAAAACTTACACTTTTAGGTCAATATCACTAGGGGGAAGCTTCATACACCCAAAAAGAGAATCAATTTCAACCCTAGAAATTGTTTCCAAGAGGATCCCCACCTTCTTCTTCCTTGGGCAGAACAAATCGCAGATGAACAGAGGGAGTACGAAGCTGGGAGAAGGAGAGAGATAATGGAGAGGAAATGGCTCGTTTGGGGGCTTTTGGATAAGTATATGACACTTTAATATTAAGAAAAAGAAAAAGTTGCAATTCTAGTATATATCCATGTGCCCATGGCTTTAAATTATAAAAAAATACATAAGCACACACACAAGAAGCTCTCCCACACTCCCTCTAGACCTGCTTGGCTTTCATTTGGCGAAATTCCCAGCCAATCACATATTTCCTTAGTTGATAGCTACTAAAGGTAGCTCATCCATGAAGGGAAAAACCCTAAAGTACCCTTGATAAAAACACCTTCAAACTATGGCTCAACTAGGAGCACCATGGTTCAAAAATCTCAATAATAATAATATAAAAACTAAGGAACATAATTTATGTGACAAATTGCAAAGAAAACCCCTTAATTGGGTAAATTGCAGAAAAGTCCAAAATGTACAGAAAATAGCATAACTTGCTCAAACAGTGTCCAAATTGGACCAAATTTGAAACTTAAGCTTGTCTTATGATTTCAAAACATATCAAAAGGTTATATTAGGGTTATAAGCATTCAATTATGGTAATTAAGCTCATTCAACTCATTAAGTAAGTTCAAGGGCCTTACATATAAGGCTGAGGTAGATGTTGCAGTTTGTTGAGTCCTTGATGGCGTTCACAAGTGTTGTAAACACATCAGTGGGGGCATCAGGGTAAGCGTCATGGAAATGTTGTAAGATGGTTGCAAACTCTTTCTTTTCAAAGGCTCTGGTTGCCACACCAGTGCCTAACTCGTGAACCTTTGTATAAACCTGTGTGAATTTAGATAACACTTCATTTGAAAGCCCACATCAGTCTTGAGACATTGATGACCGCTTCCTGTGCCTAACGACAGGAGGCCTCCTGCCAACACTCGGTGTATCTATTCTGCCTCCCCCGGTGTCTCCCTCACTTTACATCCCATATGCGGCCATGTTCGGTTCCCCTGATTGGCTTCCGGTGTTAATGCATGTCTTTAACCCATCTAAGTTGACAGTGACATCATCCTCGGAGGCAAAGTCAGAAGGGATTTGTGTGTCCGTTGAAGACATTGCTTGATGTCCTCTAGCAATGTTCCTCCCCGCCATCATCTCGATGTCATAGTAGTAGGGAAATGGCCGCTTAAGCAACCTAGCAAGGTCCTTGTTTGCCTAAGTATATGAAAAATTTGTATTAGGAAATTTAAGTGTAAATATAGGACATTACTTTTTTCGATTAAGGGACTTGTTATTGGACATACCGCAAGGCTCTCCTTCCACTCAGGGGTGTCAGGCATTGTGGGCTTATTCCTAGTGTCATCCCATCCAACGCCACTCTTATTCGTCACAAGCTTCAAAGCGACATAGTCCCTCCTCAAGTTCTTCCACTGAGTTTTGAGCTGGTCTATATTGCAGGTCATCTTCCCCATCCTATTTTGCATTTCCACAGTTGCCTCCCTCCAAGCCTCCCTAGTGAAATGATCGTCGACACACCTTCCTAGGTCATATTGTCTGCGCAATGCTGATACTAGAGTGGCATCAGACTCTCTTGACCAAACAATATGAAACTTGGGGTCAGCGGAATACATACCCCTGCAGGTGCTGCAATATATTATGATAGTGAGGAGTGGCTACAATGATAATTACTATATAACATGTTTGATTTGTAAGAGGCACATCCCATCACAATACACAAATCGTTATGCTAACAAGAAAATATTGTATTGTAGTACAAACAATAAACAACCATCATACTGTAGAGACACAAACGCATATTGGAGCACTAAACACATAGCATCATATTACATCTGTCTTGATGGACAAATGTGTATATGGTGAAGTTGATATAACACTAATAGAGCTAGGTCTTTATGGACAAATGTGCATGTGGTCAATTTCATATATATATATATATATATATATATATATATATATATATAGGGCGTTCATTCATTGCTCGCGCGGGTAGCCTGTATTTTTGCTACCCGGCAGCCAAAAAAGTAACTCTCCTGGCCAAAAAAGTAACTCTGTTGTCAAAAAAGTAACTATGGTGATCAGAAAGTAACTACACAAATAAAAGAGTAACTATGTACAAAATATACAACAGATATATATATGAGAACGGGTTTTTTTATTTTAGAGGGGAAAATGATATTATTTTTGGCTAATTTTTTTGGAGAGCTAGACAAAATAGTCCTCTACAATTGCGAAATTTTTTTTTTGAAAAAAAGTGGTCGGAAGGGTGGGCAGGTAGCTATATATATATATATATATATATATATATATATATATATATATATATATATATATATATATATATATATATATATATATATGGGCGTTCATTCGTTGCCCGTGTGGGTAGCCTAGATTTTCACTACCCGACAGCAAAAAAAGTAACTCTGCTGTCAAAAAAGTAACTATGGTGAACAAAAAGTAACTACACGAATAAAAGAGTAACTCTGTACAAAATATACAACAGATATATATAAGGACACATTTTTTTATTTTAGACGGGCAAATGATATTATTTTTGGCTAAAATTTTTTGGAGAGCTAGACAAAATAGTCCTCTACAATTGCAATTTTTTTTTTGAAAAATAGTGGTCAGAAGGGTGGGCGGGTAGCTACCCGCGCGGGCAATAAAGATGGGCCCTATATATATATAATTACACTATGGAGGGTTTTTTTTGCTTATCTCAGCCTTGCATTATATCTTTTCAGAGAAAGTATGTACTTAGATAGTGGCGTCTAAGCTGCTATTACACTATGAAATAACCTTGTGCATCAGTTGCATATATTTTCTTTGTATATAGTAAAATCAATGTATGTATGTGAATATAAGTATAGTAGAAATAATAGAAAAGTAGTGACAACACACTATTTTCAGCACATGTAGTACATTTTACAATAAACAGACGAGTTCCCACTCAGTATATTTACTACAGTGGAATTTAATTCATGCCATCTGATTCATCTCAAATTGTACACGTTAGCTATATTTAAAGATGTGTTTTGTTTGCTGATAAGATCTCTGTCTTGCATTACTTGCTATGCCAACGAAAGCATGTACTTGAATGGTGATGGCTGAGATGCAATTACACCAAAATTACTCTATACACCAGCTACTGCTTTGTTGGTGTGTCCTGGAAGTATTCTGTAACCAAACTTACTCTATACACCAAAATTGATTCCAGTTTTTAAAGACCTAGGTATTCTGTAACAGAATCACTGCTAAATTGCACGTCTGTAAAAAATTGTTCTATTTCAGTGTAATGTACAGGTTCAATGCATGGAAAGTCAAAAACAAGCCATGATAGGATAATCCAAGCATATTTGTTTGATGACTTTCAAGCAAACGAAATATTATCATATCATTTCAATGTTATAAATCATGACACGTGGTAGGTATACCAAGAATACTACAAGTAATGTATAAATAAATGTAGTTATTAGTACTCATTTTCGACCTATAATACTGCAATACTCATCAGTAGATTAAATTGATTCAATTTTTTACATAGCTAGTTATTATGTAACAGAAACACTACTAAATTGCACATGTATCTAAAAAAGTTGTTCTATTTCAGTGTAATCTACAGGTTCAGTGCATGGAAACTCAACAAGAACCCATGACATGATAATCCAAACATATTTGTTTCATGAGTTTCAAGCAAAAGAAATGTTATCATAGCATTTAAAAGTTATAAATCGTGAAACATGGTAAGAAAGAGTATGATTATATATTAATATCACAAATGTAAAGCAAGTGTGCGGTCGTCAAGTAAGAAAGAGATTTGAACTGCAAGTTGTTGAAACAGAGGAAGTTGGGTCACTAAAAACTATTACTAGCTATAATAATCAAGTAGGTTGATAAAATGTTTAATTTGGATTTAAGTTAAATGATGCTTAAACTGAGGAATTGTCTAATGTTGTATCATATTAATAGATTGAGTAATTCATGTATTTTAGTAAAATGCCATTTTGAACCACAACATTGTATCTACATAAGAAAATTCCTACTTTCACAAACTTATCTAGTTCAATCAAACTAGACATCACATGAACTAGGCTTTTTTAGTGCACTCGTGAACCTATGCTTATGCAAGAAAATCATCAAAAGATGTGTCTTTCAACTACAAATCATATGTCAGAAATAAATTATGGTGATCAATTAGACTCAATGTAATTCAACCATTGTGTAGAATCAAAAACAATAATCATTTATTAAATATTATCTCTTCCTAGTCGAAACTGATTCCAATTTTTACAGACCTAGGTATTCTATGACAGAAACACTGCTAAATTGCACATGTATGTAAAAAATTGTTCTATTTCAGTGTAATCTACAGGTTCAGTGCATGGAAACTCAATAATAACCCATGATAGGATAATCCAAACATATTTGTTTGATGAGTTTCAAGCAAAAGAAATATTATCATAGCATTTAAAAGTTATAAATCATGAAACATGGTACATATACCAATAATACTACAAGTAATGTATAACTAAAGCTAGTTATAAGTACTCTTTATCATTTTATTATTCCCTAGATGCACATAGTCATTTATTATTGTTAATTTTTTGACAATAAAATCATTTTGGGATACTTGTGGGTACTAGAAAAAGATTATCTCTTCCTAGTCCAAATTATCTCCATATAGTAAGCAACATGAAATGAAAAAAAGCATAAGAACGGGAGAGAAAGAAGGAACTTTGGGGTAGATATCAAGCAAAAAGGTTGTATTATTCCCTGGCCTCCTCTCTGATCATATTCAAACATGAATAATGAGATGGATATATTTCTCAACAAGTTTTGTTTTCAAGTGACCTAATGTCAATGATAGATCATGGTTGTTTAATGATTTGGATTAATTTTAAGTCATTTTAGAAATTGCTAGGTCAATTCTATTAACCTTGTGTCAGCACTGATAAAAATGGTTGTACAAATCTAGCCTTCAAGCAATAAAGTCGATTATGTCAGCCTTGGGGTCAATGAATTGACCCCTGGGATCTCTCGCATGTCTCTACAGAAAAATAATCAATCTTATCAACTATATGGTTGATGTTATCGACATGTTGGATGGTAAATTTGTATTTCCCCCAGAAAACATGTCACCGCCGCTATCAAATCGAATATCTAATTTGATCATATCCCTGACAAACATTGCTTAAACTATGCGAGATTCATCGACTGATAAAATGTGATTGTCATACACAACGATTAACTTGTTTGGAACCAATGTCGACTGAATAAATACACAAATTAATGACCAATCCATCTCAGAAATGTCTGCCCTAATTGACATCATAAACAAAGCGTCGACTACCCTATTTCGTGACCAACCTTAGCAGGAAAGGGCGACAAAGATGAAGCACTGCGGAATCCTGGTTCTGTGTAGCGCCGCCGGAGCACCAGGGAAGAGAACCGCCTGACTTCAGCAACGAATGAGGCACAACTTCCGCGAACAGCTCCTCCAACAAGCGAATGTGGAAGTGGAGAACCTCACAGAAGAATGACAGGAATAAGAAGACACACGAATACAGACACTTGGTAGGGTTTCTTCTTGACTTGGCCGACCTAGGGCATCTGTTGTGCATCGACAAGACAAATCAAGGTTGCGGCAGGTAATACAGAAGAGTAGAGCAGGCCAGGGCATGTGTACATTACTTTTGAGGGAGGTAGCCGCCCAGGTAGACCGACGGTGGTAGACGACATCATTGATTCTCCACGCAGATGCTTCGCCCGATGACACATGCCATCCATCCACGATCTGCGACCTGCTCGAGGTAGCAGCCTTCACCGCCTTCACCTTTACTTCTCTCACGGATCAACAATAGGGAAGATGTGCGACTGTAGCGCAGCGTCGCGAGCGAGAGGAAGGTTAGGGCGAGAGGGAGAGAAGGGCACGCGAGAGATTAGGATCGGGGGGGGGGGGGAGGCTGGTGTCGGGGCCAAACCGGACTGAGATTCCTAATCCTGCCTCGAGCGGGACTGACTTAAATTGAATAACGGGATTCCGTAATCCCAAAATGGGGTTCCGACTCACTGGCCTTCCAAACGCTATTGACGCCCAATCCGGTCCGGGTTTTGCAGACGTGGCGCAAAATGACAACGCCTAATCCGGACCCAGTCCGTTCCGAAACAACGCCCAAAATCTCAGTCCTGAACCAAACAGGGGCTAAAGGCTCTCCTCACGGAAACAACTACAAAAGGCAATAAGTAGTAAATAATGGAATTTAAGGAATATTTCCCATATGTGCCAATGTTCTTAGTTGATGTTTTATATTATCTAAAATAGAGAATGCTAGGTTATTGGACAAGCTTTTTTTTTAGGCGGAGATCATCTCATAATGGAGGACATGAAATCACTTTTAATTAAAGGAACCACAATGTTCATGACAACCTCTCGACTCAGTAGCTCAATACACACATACAATGTATTCTCCAAGGAATTGTCAAGCTAACATCCTTTTAATTGAGGATTCGGCTGACCATCCATAAAAGACAGACAACCCTACAAAATAGCTAAACACTGAAAGGGAGGGAAAACCCTAGAATCATTAGCACAGGTGCCGTCGGGGGCGATCAACGCTGGGGGCTGAAGCGGGAGAGAGGAGTCCTTGGAGCGGCAGGAGATGGGGTCGGGACGGCGGAGGACGACCCGATGGAGAGCGGGGAGGAGAACTCACAGACCAAAGCGGCGAGACACTCCGGGTTGACTCTGCGTTCGCACAGGGCGATAAGGAGCGAAAGTGTGTGGCGGTCGAGGCCAGTGTCGAGGAGGGATGACATCTGGAACGCCAGCTCCAGCGCTTCCCGGGCATTCCTCATCATCGTGGCTTCACTCTCCATGGGCGCCATGGGCGAAGTACCAAACCCCCTTCTTCCGCCTGGTGGTTCGCGTTATTGGCCAAGCTTTTCTTGATGTGTACATGTTACATGTTCTCCTAAATAATAAACCATACAAACTGTATACATGAAAAAATTTGTAAAAAGCATGTGGCAAATATTTGTGAAACATCCATATTATCTCTGTTTTGGTATCAACAGAAGGTATGCATCACTTCCTATGCGTAAGAAAAACCAATTGGAAACTAAATAAATTTCCCACTACCGATTAAACACTCGAAGAAAACAAGGATCCAGAAGCGAGTCGGCCATGCAGGAAGTACGAGGTATTACATGTTCAATGGAAACACAAATCGCCAGGCAACTACTATGGTGCTGGCTCTCTACTAAATACATACGTGCCATCACCATCAATCTAGGCCTAGTTTGGCCGACCACATTAGGAATCCCACAAAATGTTGTAAATCAGGGGCGGAACTAAAAATACATAGGGGTTGAGTTCTTAAAAAGTGCCTGAAAAATAAAATTTGCACACACTGAGATTCAAACCTACACCATTTAAATAACTAAAGACAAAATACCATTTCATCTAGTCATTCTTTATGTTAAACACACTATTTCACATGTATATATTTAGTTTTTATTTGTATTTTTTATATTTTAGTAATTATATTTTATCATTTTTTGGGGGAGGGGGGGCTCACCCTCCTTCCTAGTTTCGCCCCTGTTGTAAATGGCAGATATGATCCCCACGTAGCCATGGTTTGAGGTGTTGTTGGAGGTAAGATGGCAGCAGCTTGCGTGAGTCTCCAGTGAGTCTCCAGTCACGCCTGGTTTATGTGAATTTTGAATTACCAGTTATGTCCGCCATCCCTACTTTGGACTGTTTTTCAAAGACATCTTCTATCTGGAAAATTATTTGTGGTGATTATCACTACCATGTTACTGTTAAAACTTCTGGGATCCTAAAATTTGTTACCCGAACGGCCCCCTAGTTTCTTCCTCCGTCACAGAAATGTCTAGGTCATTCATCCACGAAATCCATTACGATTTTCTTATATTGTCAGCGCAATTTGATACACGATCGGTAAAGGGTATTGATGGAGTTTTGCAACGCCACTAAAAATCCTAGAGATGATGAATCCCTAAGTTTAGCCTTGCTAGTACTATGGTAAGATCTCCACCCACGTATGCTAAGACACGCGGAAGTCTTATCGTAGTATAGTTAAGGGTCGAATCCCCGGGACAACGGTCTTGATGTAATCAAGATGGAAAACGTTTTAGTCATACTTAACTACTTAACAGTTGATATTTAGATCGAAAGTTTGATGTGGTTTTAAGCTAAGTACAAGGAAAGTAAAGAAAGTAGAAATTAAGGTTGTAAACAATGATTAAAAACCACTAGGATGTTGCCGGGTTTCACACCACTACACATGGATCATAAACATGCAACATAATAAAAAGACTTGCAAAGAGAAACCAATCAGCTAGTATCTTTGTAGACTTAGCTTCCTTTCGGATAACCAACTACGAGGAGTGTGGAGTATTGCAATGCCAGCCATCCCCTAACGAATGGTCACTTACTTTGCATTACTCCTTCATGAAGCGTGTTCCTCGACCTTACCAAGGTTGCACTTCCATACGTCAACTGATTCCATTTCATAGTATGAAAGTGCAATGATGGGAGTGAGTTTACTCCACTCGTGAAAGCACTCCTAGATACCGAAACAGACATATGGTGACTACATATATATAGAGCTAACATTCAATCGATATTCAGATCTAAGGGTATAAACGTAGACAATTCATACCAAGATACAATAAGTAACACAAGTTGGTGATCAAGCAACAAGCATTCATTAAACGATTGATGTTGAGCCAAAAAGGAGAGTATCTCTATTGCAAACGATTGAATTACATTGCATGAAATGAAAACATGGGTAGCGGGGCTACTCCCCGCACCCTAGTGAAAAGGACTACTCGCTCATCTCAAGAGCAAAGGAAGGGGTGAGAAGAGAGAGAAAGAATGACATCTCCACGGAGGAGGGAAGGTTGAACCCTTGGTGGAGAGAGAAACGATCTTCACACTTCATGGTTGCCTTGATGAAGGATCTTCTCCTCCCACCTTCTTTGTTGATGAGAGAGAAGGTATCTTGATGATGAGATGTGGACCTCAAACCGGCAGCCTTAGGGCGATGGATGAAGGATGGAATTGCTCTGGAACTGGAGGGGCAGCCTTTGGGCGTCTGAGATCCCCCTCTTGGAGGACCCTTGGGGTCTTATTTATAGGCTTTGAGTGAAGTCCAAATGGTTTGGAGACCGTTTGGACCTCAAGACCGTTTGGACTATGAGATCGTTTGGCTTCAAACGGTCTTGAGACCGTATGAACTCCATGCGGTCTCGGGACCATTTGGCTTCATGCGGTCTCGGGACCATTTGGCTTCATGCGGTCTTGGGACCGCTTGAACTCCATGCAGTCTCGGGACCGGTTGGCTTCATGCGGTCTTGAGACCGTTCGAACTCCATGCGGTCTCGGGACCGGTTGGCTTCATGCGGTCTTGAGACCGTTTGGACTCCATGCGGTCTCGGGACCGGTTGGCTTCATGCGGTCTTGAGACCGTTTGACTCCATGTGGTCTCGGGACCGGTTGGCTTCATGCGGTCTTGAGACCGTTTGACTCTATGCGGTCTCGGGACCGGTTTGCTTCATGCGGTCTTGAGACCGTTTGACTCCATGCGGTCTTGGGACCGGTTGGCTTCATGCGGTCTTGAGACCGTTTGACTCCATGCGGTCTCGGGACCGGTTGGCTTCATGCGGTCTTGAGACCGTTTGACTCCATGCGGTCTTGAGACCGTTTGGCTCCATGCGGTCTTGAGGCTGGGTTATTCTTTTATGATTTTTTTGTGCTTTTTCTGCATATATAAAAGGAAAAAGTTAGTCTAATGGTGTATTTACAAAAAGGGGTAAAATTAGGATTATGTATAGTTTAAACTTAAAAAGTGTATGGAAAACTAAGGAAAAAGACTAAGATAAACGACTAAAATAGGAGGTTATCACCCCCCCTAACTTAGAGTCTAGCTTGTCCTCAAGTTAGATAGAGCTGAGACATGTAATGGTGAGGCGATTTTATTTAGGATTTCCATACTCTTGCTTCAATTCTTGACCTGAGTTCCCCTGGGGTCATATCAAGTCTTATTACATGCCTCGATTCTTTCGGATTTCGAGAGTTGCTTGGATCTCAGGTTCTTTCCGTATCTCAAAGTTTGCATTGGGACCACCTTATTTTGTGCATGTTGTTGACTCTAATCAGCTTTATACCTCTCTAAAAAACCTACTGGAAGCTAGAAATGGTATGAGGGTTGGCTAAAGGCTTTGAAGTGTAGCTCCCCCTTCAAGTGGGGGAGGGGCTGTCTATGCTTTTTAGAATCTCACTACCGGGCAAGACACATCTGCCTTTATGAGGGCAGCTGAATGTACCGGCCGGGCGAGTCCTTTATGAGCCTTTCATATACTTGGAAACTTTAGGGTTTCACTACCAGGCACGACACATCTGCCTTTGTGAGGGCAGCGGAATGTGCCGGCCGGGTGAGACCTTCGTCAGTTCTTCGTATAGATCCTTATGCGTGGCACAACTCTCATAATTTTATTCGTCTCTCTGGCTTTTATTCAATAACTCACATGCTTGGGTTTTGGGATTTTTGGGAATTTATTTTGGACGGCCAAGCCTCTTTCATTTTGAAGAGAGGAAAGCTGTTCTTAAAGTTTTTCAACGTGCACTTATTTGGTTTGTGGTCCACTTGCAGAACTTTTTTTTTTTTGATTTGGAAGTTGCCTGATTTCCCTCTCATCCTCGAGATCTTGGCTTATTTCTGCCTTGATTTTGACCTGTGGAGAGTCAGATGAAGAATTGAAGCAAAAATATGAAATCACTAGTGGGTGGAAATTGATAAATCGCCATTCGATGTCTAAGTGCTATTTACTTATAGGGACTAACATGATTCTAGAGTTAGTTGAGGTGACTATTTTTGAAAAAGAAATTAATTAAAAAGAATTGTAAAAAGAAAATTTGAGAATAAAGAATTGTATGGAAAGTGTTAGATAGAAAGAGAAGTGTAGAAATTGATACCTCGCCCTTGTCTAATGTACCCCCCCTAACTTATCACGCACTCTGTCCCCAGAGTGGCAAAGTGATAGGTTGAGAAGTCATTAGGACAAGGGCTGCGGGTTAAGGTAAATCTTCATTTGCCCTCGGAGAACGAAGTAGATTGGATGCGAACTGTCCTCGTAAAGCGTGGTAGTCCACGTCAGTCATTTCCTCTACTGGTCTTTGAAGAACAATGATGGTGTACATCCAGTAGAGGACGTGGAAGCCGCAATCGTTCGATTTTCGTATTTGCTGGGGGCATTTGTGGCAGAAGGCGGGGCGATGGAAATGTTCTTTGTCTTACGCCTTTGTATGCTGACTCAGAAGATCGATTAATTTCTCGTCGCACTCCTTTGCCACTACTTCTGTTGGTGTCTTTGGCGTCACGACGTAGTGTCACTATCGAGCGTTGAACTGGCTGTCGGAACTGTTGTATATTGTGGTTGTTCCGTCTGGGAGGTTTGTTGCCAGGAGAATCCAATGCTCATGATACAGGATGGGTAACATGATGAACTTCGGCGTTGTGTGTTGGAGATATGAGATCATTGCGTCGGTTGTGCCAAAGTTCTTGAGCTTTAGGAGATCATCTTTCATATACGGAGACGCCATGTATGTGTTTGGGTTGGTTTGGCCAAGTAGAAACTGGTAGGCGGCCATGAGGCTGACAGAAAGGGATCCCTTATCCTGTAGAGTCTCTCGCAGTGAATGTGCCATCACAAGTATGTCTCGAGACATGAATACCAGGTCATCTTTGTCTGCGGAGAGTCGCGCCATAATGATACGCAATTCAAGATCGTTAAGACCCTTGCAAGCATCGCGATCAAAATCATGAAATGTTGGGTTGATGGTGTAAGCAGGATCGCTCTTGCTTTAATCTTGCTCTGGCAACTTGGTCTGCTCTGACTCTTTCAAAACTTGTCGGAAAGGTCGCCATTGTCGTCGCTGGATAGCTGAGAAAAGGCACCGAGGAACATCATCTGGTGACATAGTTGGGTCGTTGAAGAATCGTCTATCACAGATGAGTTCCATGGCATAGCGTCCTCGTAGGGAATGAAAATCTTCAGCTACCAGGTCATTGAATGGGATTTCCTAGTTTAGCGCTTGGATGTGTCGGATGGTGCAGAAAGCGCTATCCCCAGATCCCTCGGTGGCTTGGACTGGGGGGTTTATGATTTTGAACCATGGTTGGCTCCAGTCTTGGCGAAGAGATGGGCGTGCAACCCAGATTAATTTAAGCAGCCGGAAGGGTATACACCTGGCTTCTCCGGCTGCTTCTCCTACGAAATTTATTGTACCGGCTAGTAGCTCGGTGCTACAGAAGTTGTAGACTTTGGCATCCCGAGCCTCGGTATCCACGATCATAAAAAGCCAGTGGTCCGAGACTTGGAAGGGCAGTGTAATATAACGTGCCCTTCTTGCCAAACCGACACGCAACCGCTCAACCGATTTTTCGCGTATGTCTTTGTATAAAAGGCCGAAAGACAAAGCGGGCAAAGCATTAAAAACCGGTTGTTGCCGCTTGTGACTTCTATATGTTTCTATACAATTGGCGAGGAGGACACGGAAGATCGCCATTGGCACCGTGGACCGAGGCCGTAGGATGCAACGGAAATCTTCGCGTGTCAACTTACGCCTAGTTTTGGTGTTATGATAGATTATGTCTTCCCCTGCTTTTGCATCGTCCACTATAGTGTTCAGTATAAAAATGTCCTGAGCATCTAAAGTAGAGATGGCTGCCATATCTAGGTCGTGCATTTTGTGCGGCAGAGGAGGTGGCGGGGGAAGCTCTTGTGGTGGAGGAGAAGCAGGTTGTTCGAAGGCCTCTACATGGCCCTCTAGATTATTGTCCAAGTCAGAGGCCGAGTCAAGATCCTCATCCGTGTCTAGACTTACTCGGTCTGCCTCGTCTTGGTAAGGGGGAGAAGGTGCAAAGAAGAGAGCAGAGGTTTTTGGCGGGCTGGCGCTGGTTCCTAATATGCATTTTTGTAACTCAGCATAGGCCGCATCCTTGGCAGCTTCCCCGATGGACCCCATAGCTGAATAGTCAAAGAATTGATCCCCATATGACATGTTGACATTGTCGTTGTGTGGGGACTTGGGGTGATGGTCACTGTCCTGGTGACCTTTGTCGGACCCTTTTTGGGAGGGTCCTGCTGCATGCCCGGGGTCTTCTCCGTCATCATGCTTGTCGTCCGAAGATGTATCTTTGTAGGAGTCAGCAGATGAGTCGGAGTCGTCGTCTTCTTCATCATCGTCATCTTTGTCATCCGCAGTTTCGTCTGTTTGCTTTTTGTTGGCAGACTTTTTACACCGCCGATGAGTGGCTTGTAGCTCGTCGAAATCCACTTGCAGATGCTCGTGTTTTTCGAGCAGTGCATCGTGGGCTTCTTTGAGGTCTGTGAATCTGCCCTCGGCGGAGAGGAGACGTGCTATCAGTTCTGTGACTTGGGCACGTAGCTATTGGGTTTCATTGTTATTTGCCTCCTCTTGGTGATGATGTAGCTGCGTAAGTGTTCCATCAATGGTAGCCAAGCGCGTGCTCAGGGCCTCTTGATGTTGCTCAAGCTTGCGGAGATTCTCTGGCAGAGGTTGAGTCTGTTTGGAGATCTCATCGACTTTTTGTGATGTATCTTCTTGCTGACGCGTTGCTCCAAGGACCAGGTCCGACAGGTTGTTGGTGTGGCTGTTGATGTGCTCAACTTGCTTAGCCACTTCGTCCTGTCGTTGCTGGATGCCTTGGAGGAAGGTAGGGAAGGCTCGGTGTTGTTCGTCGATCTTGGTTACCTGTCGTGATAAATCCTGTACACAAGAAAAAATAGAATTTAATATGTTAGAAGGATCGGTGAGGAGGTTTCAGACATCATCAAATTGACGGCCGAATTCCTCGCCGATGTTAGTAAAAGGGACCCCAGGAGCGGTAGGGTGAGATGACTGGGGTCTGTGTGGGACGGTGTTAGTGTCTTGCAGAAGAGACACTGATGATGCCCCGAGTTGCGTAGTGACTGTGGATGTAGTCACCAGCGGTGTCGGGGTGGTGGCGGATGTGAAAAGTGGTGGTATTTGAGGCAAAAGTGGTGGTAGCGACAATGATGGGGTGGAAATTGTGGGAGTAAATGGAAGGGTGGTGAAGTCGGGCATAGGGATGGAGAAAGGGAAGTCCGACGTAAAAATGGGTGAAGAAGTGGATGTGAATGGTTGTGTGGATGTGGGGAGGAAGGGAGCGGTAGATGTTGGAATGGTGGAAGGCGGAGTGGTGGTGGCAGTGGTTAGATGCTCGTAGAGACTCTGGATAAAAGAGTCGATGGAGGATGTTGTTAGGACATCTTCGTGGAACCGCTCGGCCTCCGGATTTGGCCGAGATGTTGGTGTCCCCGACAGCTGTTGGGCCTGCAACTGCCTTCTAGAAGGCCGTTTGACAGGCATTTTTGTAGGTCGAGCTGTCGGGGCTGTGATACTCATCTCTGTTTGACCTGCGGTTGCTTTCTTTTCAAGTTTTTTAACCGAAGCTAGCAGATGAGTAAGCTCCTCGTCAGAGAAGAGGTGCTGTGTCATATCATAGTGTGCTAACTCCGGGAGCGGGAGGAGAGTCCTTGATGACTTGACCATAGGGCAGAATACATAGTGTAGTTTTCCATCCTTTTCCTTGATTATGAACGAGTTCTTCAGAGTTTGCTCATTGGTGAGGATGTCGCCCTTTAGTTGCGTGCAGTGGGGTAAAGGTTTGTCCATCTTAAGATATTTGATGATAGATGTGACATGACCCCCCATGCAAATCTCTTTCCCCAGGATGGAGATTGAGAATTTCTGGATCAGATGACGGCCAATATTGACTGGCCGTTCGTTAAGAATAGACCAGAGAACAAAAAGATCAGAGGTTATAACGTTCCCCCCTTCTGTCCTGGGGAATAGTGCGCCAGCGATGATTTTGTGTACAATGCGCACAAAACCAGAGTGTATGTTTGACGCCTTGCATGTCTTTGCATCGTAAGTGGGGATCCCGGTTAAGGATTTCCAGAATGTATGTCTGTTGAATTCTGGATGATCGGTTCCCACTGTTTTAGCCTTTCGCAGCTGCTCCTGGTCGTCGATAAAGATGGAGTCCAGCATATTCTCTGTTATGACGACCTTGCTGCCAAAAATTTGGGTGACAAGCTTTCTGTCACCCCCGTCCCGAGACTTATCCGTGCTGTCAACGGGCTCCTTGGCCAGAAAGGAGAAAAATTCTGTGGTGGGTTCATAGTAGGATACTTCAGGTACTAGACACAACCTGGTGAGGTTGACTTTGTCTAGCACGTTGAAGATACGATCATATATCCCCATCTTGATTAGTATGATGGAGCAGACATACTTGGTAGGTTTTAGGGTTTTATCGGTGGAGATGGTGGTTTGGATGAAGAGGTTCTCTGGTGGTGGTATCGTGGTGGTGATGGGAATGAAAGTGGTTGTAGTGATGGGGATAGTGGTGGTAGGAATGGTGGTGGTGGGAATGGTGGTGATAGTGGTAGTAGCAGTGATGGTAGCTGCAGGAATGGTGGTGGAAGGTTTGGCGAGAGGTTGGTCCATGGCAGAAACGGGTCAGACTTGTTTCCTTGCCCGCTTCTTAGAGGGCTGCCCAGATGCAGTCTCCGAGACCTTGCGCTTCCCCTTTTTCTCTTTGGCAGGTGACTCCTCTTCAGAGTTAGGATTGTACTCCGAATCTTCATCAGAAGAGGAGATGACAGTTTCCTCCTCAGGGGGCTCAGAGAAGATCCTCTCTAGGCAATCAAGTTCGCACAGTACATCCATCATCTTGACGTTTGGGGGTGCGTTCCCAGTCCTGTTGAAGTCTGTTCTTATCTTTTGAAGCCTGGCTTGTCTTTCCAGCATTTCCTCTTTTGTCCAGATTTCAGGACCTTCGAATGTGATGGCTTTGCTTGGTGGTGATGCCATATCTGAAAAATAGAAATTTATGAGTTAGAGCAAAAAGTTTTTAGAAACAAATTAGATTTTATTTGTAGTGTATGTCTTTTTGTATTTTTGTGAAAAGTTAATGGGTGTGGGAGACCAAACGGTTTCAAGACTAAACGGTTTCAAGACCGTTTGGTTCCAAACGGTTTGAGGACCGTTTGGTTCCAAACGGTTTCAAGACCGTTTGGTTCCAAACGGTTTGAGGACCGTTTGGTTCCAAACGGTTTGAGGACCGTTTGGTTCCAAACGGTTTCACGACCGTTTGGTTCCAAACAGTTTCAGGACCGTTTGGTTCCAAACAGTTTCAAGACCGTTTGGTTCCAAACGGTTTGAGGACCGTTCGGAAAACGAAAAGCCGCTGGGTTGCCGACGCAGGTGAAGACGAAGGTGAACCAGTCGCGGAGGCGGAGGGTGCGCCAGCGACGAAAATAGCGGTGAAACCAATGATGTGATGAAAACGGCAATGGTGAAGACGGCGATGATGACGGTGATGCAGATGATGGTGAAGAAATCGTCGAAGACGATAGTGGTCTGAATCGAAGGTGATGACTGTGGTGAAGATGGTGGAAGATAGAATGATGGTGTCGTGAGAATGATGGTGACGTGCGGATGGTCGTTAAAACCGTCGGCGGAGAAGGCGGCGATGGTGGAACAGATGGTGAAAGTTCAGGAACGGCGACGAAGGTGGCAGGGAGGAAGGGCGGTGTGCGTTGTGGTCGCCGGACTACCTTGCAGGTGGTTGGTGAACGGAAGTGCGATCGTGCGGGAACAAAGGAAGAAGCAAAAGAACAGTTCTTCGCACAAACGCTCCAGAGAGTTCGAAAGTTCGAAGAGAGAAAGACGAAGGGGTAGGGTTTATATTTATAGGGAACGGTTGGTGACCCTTTGTATTCCAAGCGGTTTCGATGCCGTCTGGCTCCAAACGGTCTCAAGACCGTTTGGTCCCAAACGGTTTGAGGACCGTTTGGCTCCAAACGGTTTGAGGACCGTTTGATCCCAAATGGTTTGAGGACCGTTTGGTCCCAAACGGTTTGAGGACCGTTTGGTCCCAAACGGTTTGGAGACCGTTTGGTCCCAAACGGTTTCAAGTCCGCTTGGGAGGGCAAAGGTAGAAAGGTTTTTATATTTGTTTTTATTTATGCATTTTTATGTTGTTTGTTTTTGATTATTTTTTTATAGTTTTAGTTATGTAGAATTTTTTGTATTTTCATAAGATAAAACTGAGGAAAATAAAAGAACAGAACATAAAGGAAAAAGTAGAAATCTTGGGTTGCCTCCCAAGTAGCGCCTATGTGTTTGATTGTGAAAGGCCCCGACCATTTAGTACGCAGTTTTCCTGGAAACATTTTTAGTCTGGAAGTGAATAGGAGGACTTTGTCTCCGACGATTATATCCTTTCTTTTTATGTGGCCATCGTGCCACATCTTGGTTTGTTCTTTGTAGATTCTTGCATTGTGGTAGGCTGTCATTCGTAATTCTTCTAGTTCTTGGAGTTGAAGTTGTCTGAATTCACCAGCACCTTTGAGATCGAAGTTTAGTTGCTTAATGGCCCACCTGGCCTTATGCTCTAATTCAACTGGAAAATGGCAAGACTTCCCATACACTAATCGAAACGGTGTTGTTCCGATTGGTGTTTTGAAAGCTGTGCGGTAGGCCCATAGAGCGTCAGAAAGTTTGGTGGACCAATCGGTGCGGTGCCGATTGACAGTTTTTTCCAGGATAGCTTTAATTTGTCTATTGGAGACTTCAACCTGTCCACATGTCTGTGGATGATATGGTGTAGAAACTTTATGGTTGACTCCATATTTTCTTAATAAGGCTTCAAAGCTTCGTTCCAAGAAATGTGATCCACCGTCAGATATTATTGTTCTTGGAACGCCGAATCTGGGGAATATTATCTCTTTAAACATCTTGATTACCGGTTTTGAATCACAAGAAATGGTTGGTAGAGCTTCTACCCATTTCGAAACGTAATCCACAGCAACCAAGATGTACATGAATCCGTAAGATGGGGGAAAAGGACCCATGTAATCTATTCCCCATACATCGAAGAGTTCGATTTCTTGCCATATATTCAATGGCATTTCATTTCTTTTGGTTATTCCACCAGATTGTTGGCACTTGTCGCATGATCGCATGTATTCATGTGCATCTTTTGCGATGGTTGGCCAGTAAAAACCAGATTGCAGGACTTTGAGGGCTGTCTTTTTAGAACTCATGTGGCCCCCAATGGGGCCTGAGTGACAGTGCTCTAGAACCGAGGTGATTTCCGTCTCTGGAATGCATCGATGAAAAAGTCCATCTGCGCATAAGCGGAATAGATAGGGTTCGTCCCAGAAATATTGCTTAGCGTCATGAATGAACTTCTTTTTGTCATGATAGGATGCAGACAGATGAATGATTCCTGTTGCCAAATAATTAACAATGTCGGCATACCAGGGGAATCCATTAGCTACTTTCATTAGTTGGTCGTCCGGGAGGGAGTCTCGGATAGGTACTTTGTCTTCATCCTCGACTTCAATACGGCTGAGATGATCAGCGACGACGTTTTCCACTCCGCTTTTGTCTTTGATTTCCAAATCGAATTCTTGAAGCATCAATACCCAGCGGATAAGTCTAGGTTTTGCATCTTGTTTCTGAATTAGATACCGTATAGCGGAGTGGTCAGTGTAGACAATGACCTTAGCTCCAATCAGGTATGAGCGGAATTTCTCGAACGCGTAGATGACAGCTAAGAATTCCTTTTCTGTAGTGGTGTAATTGTTTTGTGCTTCAACAAGCGTTTTGGATGCGTAGTATATAACATAGGGTTTCTTGTCGATTCTTTGCCCTAATACGGCCCCTATGGCATAATCGCTCGCGTCACACATGATTTCAAAAGGTTGCGACCAATCTGGAGCTCTTAGTATGGGTGCGGAAATCAGGGCATTTTTCAGAGTTGTGAAACTTTGCAAACATTCTTGGTTATAGTTAAACTCCCTGCCCTTGGTCAGCAGTTGTGTCATGGGTTTTGCTATTTTAGAGAAGTCTTTAATAAATCTTCTGTAAAACCCAACATGACCTAAGAAAGCACGTACCCCTTTTATGTCTTTTGGTGGCAACAATTTTGAGATAATGTCAACTTTTGCTTGATCCACCTCGATCCCTCTGTCGCTCACTCTGTGTCCGAGAACGATACCTTCAGTTACCATAAAATGGCATTTTTTCCAATTTAAGATGAGGTTTGTTTCCTCGCATCTTTGTAAAACTTGAACCAGGTTGAGCAGACAGTTGTCGAAAGAGTCTCCATAAACTAAGAAATCGTCCATGAATACCTCCATTATAGATTCTGTTAACCCTGCAAAGATAGCAGACATGCATCTTTGGAAAGTGGCTGGTGCGTTACAAAGCCCGAATGGAATTCTTTTGAAAGAATATGTCCCAAAAGGACAGGTAAAAGTAGTTTTCTCTTGATCTTCAGGGTGGATTGGAATTTGGTAAAATCCTGAATATCCATCAAGATAACAGAAAATTTTTTGGTGGGCGAGACGTTCGAGAACTTCATCCAAGAAGGGCAAGGGGAAATGATCTTTCCTTGTTGCTTTATTAAGTTTTCTGTAATCTATGCACATTCTCCACCCAGTTACTGTTCTAGTAGGTACCAGTTCATTCTTATCATTAAGAACAACAGTGGTCCCCCCTTTTTTAGGGACCACCTGCACGGGGCTTAGCCATTGGGAATCCGAGATTGGGTAGATGATACCTGCCTTCAGAAGTTTGAGAACCTCGATGCGAACTACCTCCTTGAGATTAGGGTTCAACTTTCTTTGATGTTCCCTCGATGGTTTGAATTATTCCACCATAGGCAATCTGTGCATGCATAAAGCTGGATTTATACCAGTTAAGTCAGTCATTTTATATCCGATAGCTTTCTTGTGTCTCTTTAGCTCCTCAAGAAGTCTGTTTTCTTGGTCTTCTTCCAGAGTAGAGCTGATAATCACTGGACAAAGTTTCTCGCTGTCAAGGAAGACATGTTTGAGTCCTTCGGGTAAGGCCTTCAATTCAGGGGACTTAGGTGGCTCAGTTGCTTCTATAACGGTGACAACCTTGATTTCTTCAAAGGTGGCTGTTGGGGCTTCTTCAGCTTTTTCTAAATATTGAAGGCATTGTTGCACTAGTTCATTTGCCGAAAATTCTACTTCCGGGTTTGTCAAGGCACTTTCCAACTCATCGGAGGGTTCGGACATTTCTAACTGGGACATTTGATATATAGCATCTAGGAGAAAAACTTCCTCTTGAATGCTTGGTCCTTTCATGCTGTTTTAATCGTTCCCGCTTCTACATCGATGAGTGCTCGGGCGGTATCTAGGAAAGGTCTTCCGAAGATTATCGGGTATCTTAGATCTTCTTGTATGTCCATAATAACGAAGTCGCACGGGACATAAGAATTTGTTCCTATTCTAACGGGTATATCTTCAATAATTCCAAGGGGAGCAGTTATGGTAGAGTCGGCTAACTGAATTGTCATTGACGTAGGTAACAAATCAGTGAAGCCTAATCTTTTACACATAGAATAGGGCATAATGGATATACTTGCTCCTAGATCTGCTAATCCCTTTTTGCTAGAGCCATTTCCAATCGAACACTGAATACCGAAGGAACCTGGGTCCTTCTTTTTCTTTGGCATTTTATTAAGCAGAATATCTGAAGTGGTCTAAGCTAGTTTCACTGTTTCATTCTTTTCTGTCATATATTTTCTTGACAGTAGGGTTTTCAGGTATTTGGCCCAAGCGAGTACTTCAGAAAGGGAATCTATAAACGGGATATCGATATACAGTTTCTTCATAGCTTCTTTGAATTTCTGGAACCTAGTATCCATTTTGGTTCCTTTCAGCCTGTCCGGGTAAGGAATTCTGAGCGGAGCTTCTGGCGTAGGTCCCTTTTCGTTTTCCCTTTCAGTAGTTTTAGTGAACTTTTCCTTTTCATGAGTTGAGCTTTCTGGTGGTGAGAGAATAGCTACATCATCATCATCATGGATGATTCTGATGGTATCAGGAAGGACACGACCAGACCTCGTGGTGACAACATTCAGTTGCTCAGGTCTATTTTGGTCATGCCTTGGGTTTGCCTCTGGTTGCCCAGCGAAGGTACCTGCTGGTGGTTTCAACTGAGTAGCAATCTGTGCTAATTGGGCCTCCACCGCCTTTT
Organism: Alisma plantago-aquatica; assembly: GCA_963693085.1. Classification (NCBI taxonomy): domain Eukaryota; kingdom Viridiplantae; phylum Streptophyta; class Magnoliopsida; order Alismatales; family Alismataceae; genus Alisma; species Alisma plantago-aquatica. Next base: position 516,291,875 of record OY856410.1, on the reverse strand, counting down.
GTTGAGCTTGTTGATTCGCAAGCATGGTCTGCTGAGATTGCATCATCTGCCTAATCAAAGATATTTCATTAGATGGTTGGGAAGGAGCACTCCTCTGTTGATATTGAGTGACTTGTTGCCCCTGGGGTTGCTGTGGAGGTGCTGTCAACTGCGGTTGTTGTGGCTGCTGCAACTGAGGTTGTTGCAGCTGTGGGCGCAATCCTGGGTATTGATAGGAGGGATTCCTAGGATAATTGGATCGTTGGAACCCATTTCTATAATTCCCTTGATTTTGGGCGAAGTTATTCTGAAATCCTGGTGGTTGTTTGCTGAAAGATCCACCTTGTATCTGTTGTTGAGGATTGGCAGTTCCTGCAGGATTTCCATATTGGAAACCTGGGTGATTTCTTGGTTTATCTAGATTGTAATACACCTGGCCAGGTATTGAATGGATGGAGTTGACTTGCTCTGGCATTTGGTCCTCGGGATGCTCAATAATGGGCTCATATTGCGGCACGTGTGGTTGTAAATCCATCATGACATTGTACAACAGATCACACGATAATGTGGGATGATCAGATGCATGACATGCTTCACAAGTTCCAGTAGGTGCTTTTACTTGTTGAACTTGAGAGCTTTTGTTCTTGTCATATTCCCCGAAAGAAGTTTCGAGGGCTTGTTGCTTGCTAGCAATAGTCTTCAGGGCGTCTGCAATGGCCTTGAGTTCCATAGATTCTTCAGCTTTGTAGACTTTAAGAACTCCCTTGGGTTGGTTAGACGACCTTCCCCAGTTGGATTGGTTCTCGGCCCCTAGCGTAACTATATTCCAAGCATCTTCATAGTTCTTTCTCATAAAATTTCCACCAGATGAGGAATCTAGAAATTGCTTGATATCATCACTTACTCCTCTGTCGAATGTTTCTATTAGTTGATTTTGAGATATGCCATGGTGAGGATACTTTCTCAGGAGTTCCTTGAATCTTTCCCAAGCTTCCGCAAGTGTTTCTCCAGGTAGTTGGGCGAAGTGATTAATCTGTCCCCTAATCTCATAGGTTAGTGAAGGTGGAAAGAATTTCTCAAGAAACTTTTCTTCGAAAGGAGTCCAAGTAGTGATGATGGGGTGTCTATCTAAAGCATTGTACCACCTTAGCGCTCTTCCAGATAAGGTGAAGTGGAAAAGGTGTAACATTATTGCTTCCAGGGCGATTCCTGCTTGAGGTACAAGTCGGCAGAGTGACTTGAATCTCTTAAGGTGATCCATGCAATCGTCTCCGGGTGCTCCAGAGAAAGAGATGCCTTGCATGATCTGGATCCATTGCGTCTGGATTTCAAAGTTTGGTATGTTAATAATCGGTGGTCGGACTGGGTGATTATCTTCATAATTCTTCGGGACTGCGTAGTCCCGAAGTTGCTTGTTTCTTAGCGCAAGTTGAGCAGCAACATTCTCGGCTTGGATGCGGGCTTGTTCCTCAGCTCGAATCTCAACTTTCACTTGAGCACGAGTGTCTGCAATAAGTTGTGCTCGTTGTGCTGCTATGGCGGCGTTAACTCTTTCTGCAACAAGGCGTTGCTCTTCATCCATCTGTCTGGCTCTTTGGCGGTTAAGTCTAATCCTTCGGTGGAAACTTATTTCTACCTTAGAGTCGTACTCTGGTTCAGGGGAGAATCTGATGCTATGCGGGGTTTGTATACACGTTTTCTACCTGAGTAGAAAGAAAATCACACGTTAAGGTAATGAACAGAAACAAGAAGTCAAGAAGATTTGGAGTAGTTATCAAAGAAAAGTGTAAAATCCTAACCAACCAAGAAGTTGTTAAGTGAAAACTAAAACGTTCCGTTGTCCCCAGCAACGGCGCCAATTTTTGATGGAGTTTTGCAACGCCACTAAAAATCCTAGAGATGATGAATCCCTAAGTTTAGCCTTGCTAGTACTATGGTAAGATCTCCACCCACATATGCTAAGACACGCAGAAGTCATATCGTAGTATAGTTAAGGGTCGAATCCTCGGGACAACGGTCTTGATGTAATCAAGATGGAAAACATTTTAGTCGTACTTAACTACTTAACAGTTGATATTTAGATCGAAAGTTTGATGTGGTTTTAATCTAAGTACAAGGATAGTAAAGAAAGTAGAAATTAAGGTTGTAAAAAATGATTAAAAACCACTAGGATGCTGCTGGGTTTCACACCACTACACATGGATCATAAACATGCAACATAATAAAAAGACTTGCAAAGAGAAACCAATCAGCTAGTATCTTTGTAGACTTAGCTTCCTTTCGGATAACCAACTACGAGGAGTGTGGAGTATTGCAATGCCAGCCATCCCCTAACGAATGGTCACTTACTTTGCATTACTCCTTCATGAAGCGTGTTCCTCGACCTTACCAAGGTTGCACTTCCATACGTCAACTGATTCCATTTCATAGTATGAAAGTGCAACGATGGGAGTGAGTTTACTCCACTCGTGAAATCACTCCTAGATACCGAAACAGACATATGGTGACTACATATATCTAGAACCAACATTCAATCGATATTCAGATCTAAGGGTATAAACGTAGACAATTCATACCAAGATACAATAAGTAACACAAGTTGGTGATCAAGCAACAAGCATTCATTAAACGATTGATGTTGAGCCAAAAAGGAGAGTATCTCTATTTCAAACGATTGAATTACATTGCATGAAATGAAAACATGGGTAGCGGGGCTACTCCCCGCACCCTAGTGAAAAGGACTACTCGCTCATCTCAAGAGCAAAGGAAGGGGTGAGAAGAGAGAGAAAGAACGACATCTCCACGGAGGAGGGAAGGTTGAACCCTTGGTGGAGAGAGCAACGATCTTCACACTTCGTGGTTGCCTTGATGAAGGATCTTCTCCTCCCACCTTCTTTGTTGATGAGAGAGAAGGTAGCTTGATGATGAGATGTGGACCTCAAACCGGCAGCCTTAGGGCGATGGATGAAGGATGGAATTGCTCTGGAACTGGAGGGGCAGCCTTTGGGCGTCTGATATCCCCCTCTTGGAGGACCCTTGGGGTCTTATTTATAGGCTTTGAGTGAAGTCCAAACGGTTTGGAGACCGTTTAGACCTCAAGACCGTTTGGGGCCTCAAGACCGTTTGGACTGTGAGACTGTTTGGCTTCAAATGGTCTTGAGACTGTATGAACTCCATGCGGTCTCGGGACCGTTTGGCTTCATGCGGTCTTGGGACCGCTTGAATTCCATGCGGTCTCGGGACCGGTTGGCTTCATGCGGTCTTGAGACCGTTTGAACTCCATGCGGTCTCGGGACCGGTTGGCTTCATGCGGTCTTGAGACCGTTTGAACTCCATGTGGTCTCGGGACCGGTTGGCTTCATGCGGTCTTGAGACCGTTTGACTCCATGCGGTCTCGGGACCGGTTGGCTTCATGCGGTCTTGAGACCGTTTGACTCTATGCGGTCTCGGGACCGGTTGGCTTCATGCGGTCTTGAGACCATTTGACTCCATGCGGTCTCAGGACCGGTTGGCTTCATGCGGTCTTGAGACCGTTTGACTCCATGCGGTCTCGGGACCGGTTGGCTTCATGCGGTCTTGAGACCGTTTGACTCCATGCGGTCTTGAGACCGTTTGGCTCTATGCGGTCTTGAGGCTGGGTTATTCTTTTATGATTTTTTTGTGCTTTTTCTGCATATATAAAAGGAAAAAGTTAGTCTTATGGTGTATTTACAAAAAGGGGTAAAATTAGGATTATGTATAGTTTAAACTTAAAAAGAGTATGGAAAACTAAGGAAAAAGACTAAGATAAACGACTAAAATAGGAGGTTATCAGGTATGGTGTTACAAAAATCTGCTACCACCTTCAATACGCTTTGGCCAATGGGCTTGTGAAATTTAATTTGGTTACTTCAATAGCTGCGGATTATTAATTCCATTAGTTTCTTTTCAAGCTTCACATAGACATGCACAAAAGAATAATTGAAATTCCTTTTTGTACTACAAAAATTCATCAACGATATATTGAAGCTGCCAACAAATGGAATGAAATGCATAGTGATCCATCAAAATAGACGCATTCATGAGATCCTTCACAAGGTACAAAGAAAATTCAACACTGACAAAAACATGACATGCTCGACAAATTCTCTCATTGTAACAGCCTATTCCAAAAATAAGAAATTGCAACAAAAAAATGTCATGTGAGTTGGAAAGTCAAATCATCATAAAGCAGCCTTTTCAATTTGAATTAATAAAATGAATAACAATGTATTTACAGACTCAACTCGAAGAGTGTATCACACCAAAAGAAGGTGGAACAACTTATTCTTGAAGAGGAAGAAGACGGGAAACAACGCACCCATTGGATTGGTTACGCAATGGCCATGATAACACAAGATACTACCGTGCCTATGTGAACGTAGAAGACTCGCATTGACGATGAGAACTGTACGTCGATTAGTCTGGAACAATCTCATTTCAAGATCATTCTTTCTGGTGACCGTATGATTCCACAATTCAAACGTCTCACTATGATTCAAAGTAGATGCATTGGAGAAACTCCAATTGAGACCGAAATATGGCGCATTGTTAGGAATTTTAGTGGGAAATTGACATGTTCTGCAAAACTGAAAGCGTAAGAGTTAACGTGGAAAATTCTCCCCAAGATGAGAAGAGAAAAAGCACGGGACAATACCGGCCAACAAACACTATGTAATCAAGATAATCAAGATTACAACTCACAACGTCTAGATTTACCCCTACATCTGGATAGCTCCCCCACACGAGAATAAAGATAGGAAGAAAATTACACCCAACGTGTACAAAATATCCTACTTATTATTTTCTCCTCACGAAACCTCTATCGTTGTAGGGGGTCAAACACACAGTTGTGCCCTTATCTATTGCTACTGCGATCGCTGACCGACCGCCTCTGCTCTTGACGAAGTTGCATACCTCACCGCCAACCAGAAGCTCTCTCCGCCTGAGAGAGAAAATGTGCGTCCTTCGCTGATCGGACAGACTGTTGTCTTAGTCGTTGCCGCAACACCGACGTAGTGCCACCAACTGATATGCGTCCTTTGTTGATCGGATACGTCACCGCTGTTGATGTACCACCAATGTGTCACTGACTTCCAGCCGCTACTTTACTTCAAGGTAAAGTCGCTGACCCTCTCTTACCATAAGATAGCACCACCAGTTGTTCTTGTTTTCAGGCTCTTCTACCACAGAAGACACCAACACAAAATAACTGATGGGATGATCTCAATGTCCTCCCCCAGGGCCTCTATTTATAGGTCTCTGTGACATGTGGTAGTAATTAGGAATCCCCACTCCAATTCAGAGTCTAATTCCTAATTTGATTCCAATGTTGCAAATAGAGAGCCATCTTCTTTCCTATTGGATTTAACTTCTACTAGGATTGACAACACAAGCGAACTCCTACTCAAGCCCAAATCCAATTAAGACATGGGCCGAAACAATCCTATTCTACAATCCCCCTCTGGCCCATAAGGGAGATGTTGTCTTCAACAATCATCCAGAGTAACTTCTAGATTCCATCACCACCTGTGATGGATTCCGATAGGTGGTCATTCTCCTCAAGCATGTCATCATCATGTTGTTTTCATCCATTTTCTTGAAGTACCACCCTGAATTCACTTTGTTCCCAGACAACTGGGAAGAAGTATCTTGACATTGCCACTTCTCTCTCCATGCCCACACATGAAACTTCCTTTGGTCCTCTTGACTGGTCTGTTGAGCCATCCTGAATGAAAATTGTGTTTCTGACCTTCTGTAGTAAGACTCAGAAACTTTCCTTTGATGCTCCCCTTATCGATGTAACCCCACATCAAGAGCATGATCCTCCATTCTATATGCATCAACTACATGTCCACTGTATTGTCCTTCTTCCTCACGTGTGCACTGTCTAAAAGAAGTCTTTGGAGTGACCTTATCTAACTGGGAGTCGTCCTGATGTTTGTAGAAACTTACATTTCTACCTTTACTGACATCATTGAGATAATCCAACAGCTCAGACCTGCGGCTATCTGTAGGAGTACTTCTAAGTCCTCCTCATTCCTTTAAACTAGCATTGGCTTCTTGACTTCCTGAACCTTCTCTTTCTGCACTCTCAATGTGGTTTTATATAGATTGTAACACATTCTGCCTTGAGCTATCACCAAACACCCTTTTATCATGCCACCACTAAACCCGAGATCATATCCACTCCTATCCAACAAGGAACCAGAAATTACACTAAGCCTCAAGTCTAGAACATGACGAACATCCTTGAGCATGATAGTACACCCAACATCTATTTTGACGTAGACGTCACCAATCCTGATGATCTTTGAGTAGCTAGAATTCCCCATCCTCACATTGCCAAAGTTCCCTCTTCTATATTTTGTAAAGAATGTCCCGTGAGTTGCATCATGACATGTCGCTCCGCTCCTGTGTCTAAAACTCACTCAACACCATCCTCTGGTCATCATCCTCATGTTCTTTGGCAAGTTCTTGTAACACCTTCTTTCAAATCTTGTAATCCTTTTTTAAGTGTATAACTTTTCCACAACAATAACATTCTTTACTCTTTGTCTTTGACTTTCCACGATTAGAACTGTGATTGTGACTCTGATTTCTTCCTCTACCTTCAAATATAGAGCTAAACCTGAAGAATTAGATTTTTCACATTTCCTTCTGCGGATGTCTTCACTCAAAATCAAATCCCGAATATCGTCAAGCTTTAGCTTCATGCATCCTGACGAACTGCTGACTGCTGTCACTGTAGCAGACCAACTCTCAGGCAAAGAGGAAAGTAAGATAAGGGCTTTGACTTCATCATCAAACGCTATCTCCACTGAGTTCAGTTGAGTAATTATGATGTTGAACTCATTGATGTGATCTGCTACTGAGGCTCCTTCGTTCATCTTTAGGTTGAACAAATGACACATCAAACATACCTTGTTTGCAACGGTTGGCTTCTCGTACATATTTGATAATGTCTTTAGAAATCCCTCCGTCGTCTTCTCATTGGAAATGCTGAATGTAACTATAATGACCTATTTCCAAATTAGTCATCTAATTAGGGTTTACTTGGATGATTGTATGCTTAGCTAATTTGATCATTGTTTAAAGCTTGATTAGTGATGATAGTTTAATTTTAATGTTTTGAATCTAATGAGAAAACTTAATCATACTTTGATTCACATAATTAGGGTTAAGAATTGGAAACTCTAATCAGCCCAAATTAGGGTTTTGATGACATATGAATATAGAATTTGATAAAGTTTAGTGTTCCACTAAATAATTTTTAGTATGTTTTGTGTAACTCTAATTTAGTTCAATTTGGATATGATTTTGTTATCTCAAATGTGAGCACTATTGAAAAATATTAGCATTTTTGAAGAATGTTATGACCTGTTTTTCGGTCGAGTTTCAAACTCGACTGACCATATTTTTAGATTGATATAGCAGTGTGGTAATTAAATTTATCTTTTTATTGGTATATCCAATAGATCTCAAATTTTCATTGTAGTTGGGAAACTCCATTATAGACATAATATTAAATTGGAGTAATTTTTGGATGATGTTTGATCTCTACAGAGAGGGGTTTCGGATGGGTTCTGTGAAGGACAAACTCTACTGACCATGCTGCAGATTGTAATATAGAAGTGTAGTATTTGAATTTTATTTATTTATTGGTAACTCTAAATGATCTAATTTTTTTACTATTTCTTATAAGCTCAATTTTAGACATTTGATTAAAATTCATAATGTTTGGATGTTTTTTGAGTTCAGAAAAGTGTGGTGTCGGTCGAGTTTGTAACTCAGCCGACCAACCGGTCTGAGCAAAATAAAAATACAATGAAGGGTTTGTATGTAATTGTTCAAAGTACCTCAATTCATCTATATGGCTAATATATCACACAAGGATCTCTCATAACTCATCATTCCTGTCAAAGAAATGAAATCCTAGAGAGAGAGAGAGGAGAGCTAGAATTTTGAGAAGAGAAAGTGATGGAGATGTTGACCTAGGGTTTCTCTATCCAAGATATGATGAAATCAAGTAAGTTTATCTTCTTTGCAAATCATTTCATGGTGAATCTTCTCTCACATGTCAAGATTCTGTCCCTCCTCTGATTTGATTAGAAATCACATCAAATATCTCGCTTTTCTCACTCTTTCTCTTCTAATCCCCATTTCTAGGGTTTTTGAGTTGAGAGGAGAAACAATTGGATTCATTTACTAGAGTTTGATTGCATATCTAAAAATTGAGAGGTTGACCTACGTTTTTAAGGTGCTTGGCACCTGAGGTGAGTGTTTTTCTCCCTCCTAAGCTCTTTATTCATGTTAGAAGACTAATTCTATCTGGCTAAAATAATCACAAACCTTGTTTGTATATGTATGTGATTGGATATTGATTTGGAAAAGATATTGTGAGATCCACTTCTACTGATTTTGATTATTTCTCATTTATTGGAACTTGATTAGTTCCTAATATATTGATTGAGGATCCATGTGTAATCTTATGGGTAGATGACTATGTTATTTCATGTGAATTTTGCCTAAAAACCAGCCCAATGCCCGATATGCTTGGAATTGATATGACGTATAAAATCATATTTGAATAGTACTAGATTGTATTATACAAGTGTATTGTTTAATGCTAATGGAAATGAATATATTATATGTATAAGGTCAGTATTTGGTGACCACATATCCTTATTAGTGTTTGTGCTCAAAAGTGAATCAAATGAGTCAATTAATCAATGTATACTTATGATTGATGAATGGAATATGTGAAAATGGAAACTAGTATTTCCATGTGTGCAACTGGCTCTAATGAACTTCTATGCATCATTATGAAATTACTCAGTGATATGGTGCTTATGATGTGTTGAACTAAGGATGAATTCTTGAAAACCCTATATGTTTAGTATTAAGACGAGTATGAGTGATGAAGCTAGAACTTGTATATGATGTTGTAAATGTGATGAAATGTTGAATGTAAGTGTTAATACTTCAATTAAAGATGACGAGTCTTACTAATATGATCTAAGACTAATGCATCTATTTTAGTACAATTTATGGAATAATGATTAGCCCTCATATGAATGTGGGTCCTTTTATACAAGTTACATAACAATGATTTATAAAGGATGATCAAAGATCATGATGTAAGAAGATGTAACCTAAACCATTATTTTAAGCTAAAGTGATTAGTATAATAAAGAATGACCATTGTTGATTATGGAAATGACATTAGTAGACAATGACATGGTATACTTATCTAAATATAAGAGACAATATGAACAAGATGTACTTAATGGTGATTGCAAGTTAAAGATGAAACTAATGAAGTTAGTATGATGAAGTATTTTATCTTTTATTTTGATTAAATGTGGCTTAAACCAAATTAAATGAAATATACTAAAAACTTGATTTTGATAAATGTTAAGTAGAAGAGAATCATTGTGTGTAAAGCGAATCTAGAAATATTATTGTGAATAAGGTAATGAACATGAAATGAAAGAAGTTGAGACTACTGAATATAAAATGAAGGAGAAAGATGGTAACTAGTAGATGATTCTAAGAATGTAACTCTTACCCTAAAATGATGAGTTTGACGATGCTAGTGAATGACAATCTCAAATGAGGGATTAAGGGATGCACATAACTATAGTTGAATTCAACTAAAAGATGAAATTCAAGTATTTGAATTGATTTACAAGAATGTGTTCTTGAATTGTGACTTGTACTATGAGAATGGACAAATTGTACAAACTTCAAATGATAGACAACATGTGTTGATTAGTAACCCCATCTGAAGAATGTGAAATAAAAGAAGAAGAGAACTAAGTCTGTTATGCATGTATATGCATGAAATTTATTTGCATCTAATGAGATTGGATGGAACAAGCATATGTTGTATCATAAATCTATGTTGAGTATGATGAATGATGCATGATATCTATATGCTTTTACTATTTCTAGTTTTAACGCCTCTGCTAATATTTATTAAGAACTGTGCTATATAATGAACTGATAAGAAATATGTTGAAATTGAATTTAATATGCACTCCTTACATTTGAGAAACCCTAATAAGGGTAAATGTTGCATAATGAGATTATGTCTAGGGATGAAATCCCACTGATGATGATAAAACCCTGATGGGGTAAATGTTGGATAATAAGATTATGTCTCGGGATGAAAGCCCACTGTTGATATTTTCTATAAGATGATGTAGAATATAAAAATAATCATATGTGTTGCAATCTACAGATTTATTGTCCTTCTTGCTTTGATCATTGTCCTTATTGATAAACTTAATATGTTACATGTTATTCTAGTTACGTGAAAATACACAAATATGATATATGATGTTTTGAATTCATTTAAGATAATAAAAAGAGATTAATAACAAGTGAAATGATGGAACATCTAGTTAGGTGCCCTGAACATCGTGAGCTTCCCCTGATGACCACACTGGGGAAACAAAATAGATCTCCTTGTAGTAATTGATGAAATATGAGAAGGATTATCGTACTGTGGATCGAGACCTTAAACTTTAGACCACCAGGATTTAGGAGTGAGTCATAAGGAGTGGCTCTGGCCCTAAATCCTTACTGTGAAAGTCTATGTCCAGATGGAATAGACTTTGATGAAATGAAATATGTGAAATGTGAAATGAAAAATATGTGAAATATTGTGATATGTGATGTATTGTTTTGCTGGTTCCTATCTTGTAGGGCTGTAAATGGGTACGGGTAGACCCGCAGACCCGCAAATCCGGACCCTTAAAAAACCCATCACGGGTTTAATTTTTTATACCTGCATACCCTTGGACCCGTATAACCTTGGACCCGCATATAAGCGGGTCCAATAATGGGTATGCTTGGACCCAGACCCGCTAGACCCGTGTACCCGCTATACATAAGTAACTACTAAAATAATATGTTATATATATCATACTTTACTAGTCTAATTAATATAATTATTGAGATTATATCCTATTGAGACTAGTCATATAACTAAGAATTAACTATTCTAGTTACAATAACGAACATCATATGTAAACTTAAAATCAAAATGTCTACTAATCTACATTACTTTCTACATAAACTAAATGTTATGATCATGACTAAAAATATGTAAACAATTACTCAATTAATTTTATTGTATAGAATATAGCATTGTCTAATATAACTATTACATGTTAATATACTATATGATAACAATATCTTGTTGTGTTAAAAATATATAGCATAGTCATTTCTCTTACATAAACAATATGATGTTTTATAGAACCTCTTACCCGCATACCCGCTATTATTGTGGGTACGGGTATGGTGCGGGTCCAGGTTTTGTATTATGTGGGTCTAGAATCGGAACCAGACCCGCTAAATTAGATGGGTATGGGTATGGCCAGACCCGCACCGTACCCGCACAGTTTACACCCCTACTATCTTGTGTATCTGAGATGAGGACGTGAGCCTCTTTAGGCAACATTGAGGTGGCCAGGGTCTGTTGTTGATATCTTAGGGTGGCTGACTAAACCCTAAGATATTGATAGTGAGTCATTGACACGAGAATCATGCGTGGCGACTTGTACTTGGTGAGGTACAAGCCAAGTAGTTTCAGGGAAAATGAATAAAAGATGATAAGTTGTGTAGAACATGATTTGAATGGTTGTTACATTCCTTGTACCGCTACTTAATGATTTATCATTGATGATTATGCTTCTTATTATGGAAAGTAATCATGTTTCTATGGACATTTTCTATTTCATATTATGATATGTCCTGTTGACAAGTTATAAATGATGGGATTTGTATCCATTATGAATATGAGTTGGATTTCTTGCTATTTGATAGTATTGTTTGGTAGATATGTATTATGTGTACTTCAGCTTCAGGACTGCAGGATGTGTTCCTGGCCCGGCTGGTGGAGTGTCACAAATATAATGTCATTGTTATGTATTGATTCAAAATGCTTAGAACTTGACTTATTACTCATGTAGTAGGATTCTTAATCTGAGCTAAGAAGTATCTGCCGATTTGTTCATAGACATGCTTTAAAAGATATTTCAAAGTTATAATTGGTTTAAGTGATTACCTTATCTGTTGGATTAGATTACCACTGTAAGGTAGATTTCACTTATGATAGAACTATCTGCTAGACTGTTTAATATCTGCATGTTTCTATTAAGTTTATTATACTTCATCTGATGTTGATGCATGTACCTAGCTTGAGTGGGAGGTATCCACTCACTGGGGCTCTATATGAGTCTCATGAGGTTATTTCAAATGTTTTTAGGTATAATTATATCCAACGGAGAGGTCATGACAAAGAATATATAAATAACATAATCTTGATACAATAGAACGTCCCTATACTATCTCTTTCTCGGGATGGGTTGTAGACTAAGTTTGTTCATCAATATACATGTGTCCGACGTAAATTGAACCGCATATGAGAACAAGATTTGATTCTGGTTTTAATGGAGTTGAATAAGATTTGTGATATCTAAATGTGATGTCCTTGATGTGACATTGATTTATGAATTTGTGAAGAAAAAAAGGAAAAAAAATTATCTGCGTTTTTCGTATATTGTTTAATCGCCTTTGTCGAGAATTCATTGTTTTATTTCATAATCTGGATTTGGGTTTTGGGATTATCTCTAATTTTTGGTATTTATGTTGATCAAAAGAGTGGGCCCCGACAACATGGTATCAGATCTTAGGCTAGATGAGTCTATAGGGACAATAGGATCTAGGACTAAATGATAATGTGGATGTTGAATGTAACCTGAATGATGTGCATACTGACTGAACTCGGTATGAAGATACTCTGGTCAAGTACATGGGTACTGAAGTAAGATAGTACAAAACTATGGACTGTACTTCTTTTGGATGCCTTGACCATGTATCTAGATGAAGCAGTTTGTTAGTATAAAAATATGCTTGATGATAAAAAAATAATGATGATAAAATGGTGAAAGAGAATAGGATTGTATAAGCCAATATTGAATCTATGAAAAGTAAGAAAGTTCATATAAGAAAGATGAAAGACAGATGGATTATGAATATAATCTCTAATGAGTTTGAGTCTGAGTATGAAATCTGAAATTTCAAGAAAAAGCTAAGAACTAAGATGATGCACACTAGATGATCTTCTTTATAAAGGAAATTGATGAATGTGGATGATAATATGTGAGTGAGTCATAATCTTAATCCATGAGATACACAATCAAATTTTCAAAATATGTTAAAGGTGATGTGAATCAGATCTTGATAAATGATGTATTACTAATATTTATGAAGTAAGTGTTTGTAAAACTCAAGGAGAGATATGATGATAACAAGGGATGAAATATCCATTTAACGTAAAAAAATGTCATATGAAAGAAAGATAAAATCAAAGTCTTTATAAATTGATGCCCAGAGAGATGAATGATTAGATGATATGATATTCTTCCATATCTTTTCTTGGATTTCAGGATGAAATCCTTAAAGGAGGGGAGGATTTGTAATGACCCGTTTCCAAATTAGTCATCTAATTAGGGTTTACTTGGATGATTGTATGCTTAACTAAGTTGATCATTATTTAAAGCTTGACTAATGATGGTAATTTAATTTTAATTGTTTGAATCTAATGAGAAAATTTAATCGTACTTTGATTCACATAATTAGGGTTAAGAATTGGAAACCCTAATCGGCCCATATTAGGGTTTTGATGACATATGAATACAAAATTTGATAAAGTGTAGTGTCTCGTTAAATGATTTTTAGTACTTTATGTGTAACTCTTATTTAATTCAAATTGGGATATAATTTTATATCTTAAATTTGAGCACTATTGAAAAATATTATAATTTTTAAAGAATGTTCTGACCTATTTGTCGGTCGAGTTTGACCATATTTTTAGATTGATATAGTAGTGCGGTAATTAAATTTTATCTTTTTATTGGTATATCCAATTGATCTAAAATTTTAATTGTAGTTGGGAAACTACATTATAGATAGAATATTAAATTGGAGTAATTTTTGGATGATGTTTTATCTCTACAGAGAGGGGTGTCGATCGAGTTCTGTGAAGGACAAACTCGACCGACCATGTTGTAGAATGCAATATAAAAGTGTAGTATTTGAATTTTATTTATTTAATGGTAAATCTAAATGATCTATTTTTTTTAATATTTCTTATAAACTCAATTTCAGACATTGGTTTAAAGTTTAATAATTTTTGGATGATTTTTGAGTTCTAAAAAGTGTGGTGTCGGTCGAGTTTATAACTCAGGCGACCAACCAGTCTGAGCAAAATAAAAATACAATGAAGGGTTTGTTTGCAATTGTTCTAAGAACCTCAATTCATTTATATGGATAACTTAACACACAAGGATCTCTCATAACTCATCAATCTTGTCAAAGAAATAAAATTCTAGAGAGAGAGGAGAGCTATGGTTTTGAGAAGAGAAAGTGGTGGAGATGTTGACCTAGGGTTTCTCTATCCAAGATATGATGAAATCAAGTAAGATTAGCTTCTTTGCATAGCATTTCATGGTGAATATTCTCTCACATGTCAAGATTTTATCCCTCCTCTGATTTGATTTGAAATCACATCAAATATCTCCCTTTTCTCACTCTTTCTCTTCTAATACCCATTTCTAGGGTTTCCGAGTTGAGAGGAGAAACAATTGGATTCATTTGCTAGAGTTTGTTTAGGTTTCTAAAAATTTAGAGGATGACCTACGTTTTTAAGGTGCTTGGAACCTGAGGTGAGTGTTTTTCTCCCTCCTAAGCTCTGTATTCATGTTGAAATCCTAATTCTATCCGGCTAAAATAATCAGAAACCTTGCTTGTATATGTATGTGATTGGATATTGATTTGGAAAAGATATTGGCGGATCCAATTCTACTGATTTTGATTATTTCTCATTTATTGGAACTTGATTAGTTCCTGAGATATTGATTGAGGATCCATGTGTAATCTTATGGGTAGATGACAATGTTATTTCATGTGAATGTTTCCTAAAAATCAGCCCAATGGCCGATATGCTTGGAATTGAATTGACATGTATAAATCATATTTGAATTGTACTAGATTGTATTATACAAGTGTATTGTTGAATGTTAAAGGAAATGAATATATATTATATATATATAAGTATTAGTATGAGGTGACCACATATCCTGATTAGTGTGTGTGTTCAGGAAGTGAATCAAATGAGTCAATTAATCAATGTATACATATGATTGATGAATGGAATATGTGGACATGGAAACTAGTGTTTCCATGTGTGCGAATAGCCCTAATGAACCTCTATGCATCATTATGAAATTATTTAGTGATATGGTTATTATGATGTCTTGAACTAAGGATGACTTCTTGAAAACCCCAGATGTTTAGTATTAAGACGAGTATGGGTGATGAAGCTAGAACTTGTATATGATGTTGTAAATGTGATGAAATGTTGAATGTAAGTTTTAATACTTCAATTAAAGATGACGAGTCTAACTAATATGATCTAAGACTAATGCATCTATTTTAGTACAATTTATGGAATAATGATTAGCCCTCATATGAATGTGGGTCCTTTTATACAAGTTACATAACAATGATTTATAAAGGATGATCAAAGATCATGATGTAAGAAGATGTAACCTAAACCATTCTTTTAAGCTAAAGTGATTAGTATAATAAAGTATGATCACTGTTGATTATGGAAATGACATTAGTAGTTAATGACATGGTATACTTATCTAAATATAAGAGACAATATGAACATGATGTACTTAATGGTGATTGCAAGTTAAAGATGAAACTAATGAAGTTAGTATGATGAAGTATTTTATCTTTTATATTTATTAAATGTGGCTTAAACCAAATTAAATGAAATACAGTAAGAACTGGACTTTGATAAATTTTAAGTAGAAGAGAAGCATTGTATGTAAAGTGAATCAAGAAAGATTGTTTTGAATAATGTAATGAACACGGAATGAAGGAAGTTGAGACTACTGAATATAAAATGAAGGAAAAAGATGGTAATTAGTGGATGATTCTAAAAATGTAACTCTTACCCTAAAATGATGAGTTTGATGATACTAGTGAATGCCAATCTCTAATGAGGGATTGGGATGCACATAACTGTAGTTGAATTCAACTAAAAGATGAAATTCAAGTATTTGAATTGATTTACAAGAATGTGTTCTTGAATTGTGACTTGTACTTTGAGAATGGACAAATAGTAAAAACTTCAAATGATAGACAACATGTGTTGATTAGTAACCCCATCTGAAGAATGTGAAATAAAAGAAGAGAACTAAGTCTTTTATGCATGTATATGCATGAAATTTATTTGCATCTATTGAGATTGGATGGAACAAGAATATGTTGTATCATAAATATATTTCGAGTATGATGAATGATACATGATATCTATATGCTTTTACTATTGCTAGTTTTAATGTCTTTGCTAATATTTGTTAAGAACTGTGATTTACAATGAACTGATAAGAAATATGTTGAATTTGAATTTAATATGCACTCCTTACATTTAAGAAGCCCTGATAAGGGTAAATCTTACATAATGAGATTATGTCTAGGGATGAAAACCCACTGATGATGATAAAACCCTGATGGGGTAAATGTTGGACAATAAGATTATGTCTCGGGCTGAAAGCCCACTGTTGATGATTTCTATAAGATGATGTAGAATATAGAAATAATCATATGTGTTGCAATCTATATATTTATTATGCTTCTTGCTTTGATTATTGTCCGTATCGATAAACTTAATTTGTTTCATGTTATTCTAGTTACATGAGAATACACATATATGATATATGATGTTTTGAATTCATTAAAGATGAGTAAAAAAGATTAATAACAAGTGAAATGACAGAACATCTAGTTAGGTTCCCTGAATACCGTGAGTTTCCCCTGAGGACCACACTGGGGAAACAAAACGGATCTCCTTGTAGTAATTGATGAATTATGAGAAGGATTTTTAGAGTATGGATCGAGACCTTAAAGGTTAGACCACCAGGATTTAGGAGTGAGTTATATGGAGTGGCTTTGGCCCTAAATCCTTAAATTGAAAGTCTACATCTAGATGGAATAGACTCTGATGAAATAAAATATGTGAAATGTGAAATGAAAAATATGTGAAATACTATGATATGTGATATACTATTTTGCTGGTTCCTATCTTATGTACCCGAGATGAGGATGTGAGCCTCTTTAGGCAACCCTGAGGTGACCAGGGTCTGTTGTTGATATCTTAGGGTGGCCAGCTAAACCCTAAGATAGTGATGGTGATTCATTGACATGAGAACTAGGCATGGTGACTTCTACTTGGTGAGGTACAAGCCAAGTAGTTTTAGGGCAAGTGAATAAAATATGATAAGATGTGTAGAACATGATTTTGAATGGTTGTTACATTCCTTGTACCGCTACATAATGATTTGTCATTGTTGATTATGCTTCTTGTTGTAGAAAGTAATCATGTTTCTATGGATGTTTTCTATTTCATATTATGATATGTCATGGTGACAAGTTATAAATGATGGGATTTATATCCATTTTGAATATGAGTTATATTGCTTTCTATTTGATAGTATTGTTTGGTAGATATGTATCATGTGTACTTCAACTTCATGACTGAAGGATGTGTCCCTGGTCCGGCTAGAGGAGTGTCACAAATATAATGTCATTTTTATGTATTGATTCAAAATGCTTAGAACTTGACTTATTACTCATGCAGAAGGATTCTTAATCTGAACTAAGAAGTATATGCTAATTTGTTCATAGACATGCTTTAAAAGATGTTCCAAAGTTATAATTGGTTGAAGTGATTACCTTATCTATTGGATTAGATTACCATTACAAGATAGATTTCATTTATGATAGAACTATCTGCTAGACTTTTTAATATCTTTATGTTTCTATTAAGTTTATTATACTTAATTTGATGCTGATGCATGTACCTAGCTTGAGTGGGAGGTATCTACTCACTGGAGCTCTATATGAGTATCATGAGCTTGTTTGAAATGTTTTTAGGTATAATGCTATCCAGCAGAGAGGTCGTGATAAAGAAGATATAAATAGCATAATATAGATAGAATAGAATGTCCCTATACTCTCTCTTTCTTGGGATGGGTTGTAGACTAAGTTTGTTCATTAATGTACATGTATCTGACGTAAATTGAACCACATGTGAGAATAATATTTGATTCTGGTTTTAATGGAGTTGAATAATATTTGTGATATCTAAATGTGATGTCCTTGATGTGGCATTGATTTATGAATTTGTGAAGAAAGAAAAAGGAAAAAAATTATCTGTGTTTTTCATAAATTGTTTAATCGCCTTTGTCAAGAATTCATTATTTTATTTCATAATTTGGGTTTAGGTTTTGGGATTATCTCTAATGGTTGGTATTTATGTTGATCAAAAGAATGAGTACTGACAAATTCCATGCCAATGTAAACCTAACCACCCCAAGTGCTTGACTATCAAGGAGATCCTAATCCTTTTGCTTCATCTGTTCAGGCTTAGTCCCCACTAGAGGGTGATGCAATTTCTTCTGATACAGATAATCTTAAATAAGCATCTTCCAGAAGCCAAAATCTTTTCCATCAAACTTGTCAATGCGCACTTTCCCATCTTCAGATTCCATTGTCATTTCCACTTCAAACTTCCAATCTTGCTCTGATACCACTTGTTAGGAATTTTAGTGGTAAAGTGATGTGTTCTGTAAAACTAAAAGTGCAAGATTTAATGTAGAAAACTCTCCCCAAGACGAGAAGAGAAAAAACATGAGGCCATACCAGCCAACAAGCACTATGCAATCAAGATTATAGCTCATACCGTCCTAATTTAATTACCCCTAAATCTGGATAGCTCTCCCCGCACGAGATAGGAAGAACAAAATTACACCCAACATATACAAAATATCTCACTTATCTTTTTCTCCTCACGACACCTCTATTGTTATAGGGGATCAGACACACAGTTGTGCCCTTGTCTGTTTCTACTACAACTACTGACATGGTCGCCTCTGCTCCTAACAAGATTGCCTACCTCGCCACCAAATGAAAATCTCTCTCTTCCTGAGTGAGAAGATGTTCATCCTTCGCTGGTCGTATGGACTACTATCATAGTCATTGCTATAGCACCAATGTAGTTCTACCAACTGATGTGCGTACTTATGATTAAGGAAGCCATCAACCAACCAGAGATAAGAATATTACGACCATGGGTTCTTAGGCATATAATAAGGTCATTAAAATAGTAGCAACTCATCACCATAGTTCATCACAAAAGACTAGTCATCAAATCATGAAGCAAGGTAGAAATCAGGTCAATTAGGTCAAGGACAGCCATCAATTCCCACCATAACAACTCCATCAATTCGTAGACAACCAAGGTATGAATCTCATATACCAATACAGAGAAAGTGAACAAGACTAAGGAGAGAAACAAGAGAGTTATCTACTCAAAAATCTTCACATATATACATAACTTATCTAAGGATTCTAAATTGCTACTCATTACTAGGTTTTAGAGCAAGATTTAGCATGGCAAGTTAAATGATAAGCAATAAAGTGGAGCAAGTTACATAAATTGCTCTAAATGAAATTGCTGATCCAAACATCAAGAAACTCGAGGTAGAAGGAAGAAAATCCTAGATTTGAGCTTCTCCATTCATCCAAATTAGTTTCACCTATCAATCTATGCTTCATCAACCGACAATGCAAAAATGATACTTGTTTATCCAAAACCCTACTTGGGACCTAAAACATCAGTAATAATGGTGAACATTTTATTAATGATGATTAATTATTATTAATCAGGTGATGACCAGATTGTCTAGATGATCAAGGATAGCTGTGAATCTCTGAACTCAGGTACGTGGATATAATTATATGACTAGATTTGCTGGATGTTAAATATATATATTTGCTTGCTTGTATTTGAAATACATTGTTGGATGTAGATCTCTATGTATTGTTATTTCCGCCTTGAACAATAAGAACACTAAAGAAAGAAAATGGAATGTAGTTACTGATGGTTCATTAATCTCCTTATTAGAGAGGGAAAGTATTAATGTTGACAAGCACCTCCCTAATGGTACAAGGTACGCGGGGAGATCCCTAATGGCACAAGGTACGTGGGGATAGGGCCCAATAATATATGTTTTTTCTAAGTCCACCATAGTAATACATGTCCATTGAAATATGGTTAATAACTTGTCTCAAACTTTGGAAAAAGATGTTGTAGGATATTATGAGCTTATGTCTAGAATTTTAAAATGTTTGAAGATTCCTACAAAGAGATGTGACCATTTGAAATTTGAGACATTTATGATATAAATTTAGTCAAATTTTGGTCTTTTGGTTATTCAGTAGTTAGTTCTGTGACATATATTGTCACACAGTCGGCCCACTCAAACTTAGGGGTGTGACCTTAGCTGGACGAGGCCCCTAGATGGGGGGTGTGGCTCTATCTCATCCGTTCTGTGTGATCTGGCGGTGCAGACCTTGTCACTTACCTCCAAATCCTACGGGAGGGGACATGGTCATAGTTGGGCACCCAACTCTCCACGATCCCAGGGATGATCAGGCATAGCTGTGTGATCTCAAAGCACCATAAGATTAGGAACTTCCCAACAACCTCTCACCACTTTTGTTTTGTGCAGTAGTGAGAGTGATCGACCCTATCATTCTCTGCACATCTCCATCCTTGTGATCACAGTAGCCAGGTAGAAGCAACTGAGAGGAAGAGGGAGGTTGGCAATCCTCTCCTGATGCATGAGAGGTGTTGTGGAGGTCCGCCCATGGAGGAAATCCAAGCCGGAAGAGACCCAGTTAGGCCAAAGATAGTCGCAGTCGACCATGCAAGATCAAGCTGCTGCTCTCTCGCCGAGGATCTGAGGTACCACAGACGCTCTAGAGAAGCAAAGAGTACTGAGTGCACATCAATTTTTGAAGATAGCGCCATCATATTGGAGGTTCTTCACGGTAGTCTCAGGCCACGACGGCGCTGGGAAATAGGGACGAGGCAGGAACAAATACCAGGAAGAGAACTCCCAATCTCGACGGCCTACCAACCAGGGGTTTCGAGCAGGCGATGGCATGGCCACAACTCCTAACCACCGTGATCTGAAGGGAAGATGGAGGAGGGTGATACAACATGATTCCTTACCACCAGACCTATTTGCAATGCCACCCCGAAGAGCTCCATCTAGCTACCTTGGATCTATTTTCCATGAAAGATCGAGCCGTGAGACCTTCTACGACCTAGCTTCCTCGGCGGAGCTATGCCCATGGCGACACTCACACATCATCAGGAACATGGGTCGCACACCTGTTCCCCGTGATCGGGGCACGCGAAGAGGGGGATGGATGGGTGTTCGGCTGGGTTAGTCAAGTGAATCAGCGATCCAGAAACCCAACGCTGGAGGAGTCGACCCTTGAACCAACCGGTCCACTAAAGAGTCAAGCAGCTCATAAATGACCTGGTAGAGGACCACGGTGTCCACATGAGCTATGTGGTGCTGATCCAACGACCCTAGATTTTCCTACAAGGTAAGATGCTCTCACAATTTCCAGAACATTTCCTTATCTTAGAAAATGTACTATAAATAGCTCCCCTATCCAATAAATCCCCCAGAAATATCCCTGGACTCACAAAAGTACCCTCTTTATTTTGGAATCCTTATATCAGTCTTTTGAGATAGTAATATCTATGATATTTAATTTAGATGAGAATATTTTATTTAAATGGTATAATTAGAAAATGGCAGAGATTAAATCTGAGAAAAATATTTTTGAACCTAAAAATCACTTAGAAACCATACATGGACTCCAATCTATTTATAATACCAAAATGTTATGTCTTTCCTTATTAATGAGCAAATCAATGCTTTTAAACTCTTTTTAGTTCTTGAAAATATACAAAGCATTAGAAAAATATGAAATTCATACCAGACCTTAATAATGACATATAGATTAGACTAAAAATACTAGACACCATTCTAACATTAGATTGACCTAGGTTTGACCAAAACCCTACTTGGGACCTAAAACATCAATAATAATGGTGAACATTTTATTAATGATGATTAATTATTATTAATCAGCTGATGACCGGATTGTCTAGATGATCAAGGATAGTTGTGAATCTCTGAACTCAGGTACGTGGATATAATTATATGACTAGATTTGCTGGATGTTAAATATATGTATTTGCTTGCTTGTATTTGAAATACATTGTTGGATGTAGATCTCTATGTATTGTCATTTCCGCCTTGAACAATAAGAACACTAAAGAAAGAAAATGGAATGTAGTTACTGATGGTTCATTAATCTCCCTATTAGAGAGGGAAAGTATTAATGTTGACTAGCACCTCCCTAATGGTACAAGGTACGCGGGGAGATCCCTAATGGTACAAGGTATGCGGGGATAAGGCCCAATAATATATGTTTGTGCTTAGTCCACCATAGTAATACATGTCCATTGAAATATGGTTAATAACTTGGGTTTACCTAATTTTCTGCCTTAAATAATGCTTTCATTTTTCTTTCTTCTTTTTCAAGTATTTTAAATATGCCAGCATAGTATAGTATCTTTCAACCACGTACCAACTTTATGTTGATTTGTTGTTTCACGTATGTTTTAGGTTCAGAGATAGTATGGGATAAAAGGAAGGGATGTGAGCAGTTGTACAGGTTTACCTATTGTCTAAGATCCTGCTAGCATACATGTTCTTTGACTTGTAAAATTTTCTTCAAATTATTAAATGTATGTTGCAAATTTAATTCATGTTGTAATATAAATATGTTGAATGTTGAGAATGTTATGGTGTATGCATTCTATTTGTATGTTCATGTATGCGCATATTGCTTCCGCAACACACTCTGATAGGATTGGATGATGTTTTCGGATTCTGACATCTCATTCCCAATAGGGTTTGGAGAAATCAAAATCCGGGGACGTCACAGTGCCACTGATATTGAGTCCATGGTATCAATTGTGAATCCCAGTGCTTCTAGTCGATAAAAGTTGGACCGTGAGTACCCCACCCAATGGCATCATTATTGGTGCTACAAACAAGAAAGTTGGTGGTATAGACATGAAACCTATTTCTTATTGTTGATTTTTGCCATTTGTGTTGGTGCTACCAACAAGGATGCTAGTACAAATGAGTTGAAACTAGGTGTTTACTATTTGAAATGGTGAAGCGTCTCGGTGCTATCAACTCTAGAGTTAGTTCCACCAACTTAAAAATTTGGGACTTCTTATATATTTTGTAATAAATCAGTGCCACCAACTGTGGTGTCAGTGACATCAAATATGCATCAGTGATTCCCTCTAGATCATTTCCAAACTAGGGTCTATGACACCAAGTCTTTGCAACTCAATTCCTATAACAATGCAATGGAATGTTCTCCAAACCAGGGTCGGTGCCACCAAGTCTTTGAAACTTGATTCCTATAACAATGCAATGGGATGTTGGTGCCACCGCCAGGATGTTAGTGGTATTGGCTGTGTGATGTTTTCACATTATAAAGACACAACAATGCACCTTCTTTACTTCCATCAAAATAATATTTTGACATAATTATGAATCAAAATAAATTAATAATAACAAAGATGTCTGAAACTGAACAATTGACTAAAAATAAACCTAAACATAATCGGTGGGTTGCATCTCACAAAGAACTCTTGTTTACGTCATTGACTCAACACAATAAATGACCACTAACTTGGGTTATCTCCAATAGATGATGAAATTTGATTTGACAATCTGAATTCCACTCAACAATATCCTATACCCAAAGCCTAGTATCCTCTTTCCATGGAAAGAATCACATCATGTGTACCTTGAATGACCTTTCCAATAGCAATTCATTTATGTGACTATCATACATATCCATCACTATGAAGTCAACCATACATATAAATTTTTCATCTTTCACCAACACATCCTTGCATATTCCTGAACAATCAGGCAATCAATTTATCCTCGAATTGTATAGTCGCATTGGTCTTTGTAGGCTCCTTCAACCTATCTATTGGTGATAATGACCCAAACTTTCCTTTTCTCTGTCATTTTCTTGACGAATCCTATGTGTTCATACTGGTGGCACCGATTGGGAGATTGGTCCTTGTAAATATTTTATTAGTCTGCATCTAAAAGCAAAAAATTAGACAAATATATAAAAATGACAAAGTCAAGATAAATATGTGCAAAAAGAGAATAACTGATGCAAAATGATTACATGCTACTTTGTTGCCAATAGATAAAAATGTATATAATTGAGATCAGTCAATCCATAAAATCACCCAAATTAGTATATGAAATCACCAATAATTTTGTGTTCATTAATGACCTTATTTCTTTTATGTTTTAACTTTCTTTTCATGTTTATGTAAGTTGCGGTTGCCTTGTACGAGGATCACCTTCGCCTCCTTTTAAAACATTTACTGAGTTGGTTTGTTTGGATGTATTAGATCACTTGTGGGAGGTTGTTGGTGAATGCATCTGTATTTCTCTCACTGATCTTGAACTTCATGGTATGGGGTCTCTTCTATGCAGGTTTTATCCAAGATCATGGATGGATTCTGCCTAAAACATTCTTTGCTAACCGTGAGTGGGGGAATTGGGGAACCCCACACTACTTTGTCTCCTGATTACTTGGCAATAATTACATGTGTAGATGTTGTATAGGCTTCTTAATTAAATGGCAACTGTTTACTCTAAAAAGAAAAGAGTTTTGTTCAAAATTAGAGATTTTACAGAAGCTCATTGTCTCATTTAGACCCAAATTATCATAAACTTATAGGAAAATATCAATTTCTTCATATATTTATTTTTTTAGAGTTCCTTTATAATAAATCCTAGTAAATGTCAAGAATTTTGTATATGTGGATACCCTTTTTTTTTTAAATGTGGATACTTGTATGAACGGAAACTAAAATTATCTATGTATTTGTTCATAGACGGAAAATCGATTATGAATTGGACATGAGTTTGTATGAATGCACTAGAATATTACTAAGGGAGATGAGAATGCTTATATTGAGCAATAAACATGTAATTGCTGAACGGAATGAAGTGTACTAAATGAAAATGCATTGATGCCGTTTAGTACTAAGATGGTGACAAGTGCTGCTAGCACAGCTAGCGGAAAAAAACTCGCTAATAATGGGGCTTTAGCTGTGAATTATCCTTTTAAGATCACCATTGTCTTATGGCCGGAGTTTTGACATCAGTACTTGGTACAAGGGCAATCTGAAAGGTGCTTACGCATTGGCTTATTTCTTGGTTACTTGCCAAAAATACAACTATCATTTCTATAAAATTACCCTTTTTGAACGGCTATGACAAGTAGATGCAGTCGAAGCCTAGGTACAGCCAAAGGTGGGTGGGCATTCGACCTTGGATTCCAACCGTGGTCACACATTTTACACTGTCAGCTTTTAGCATCATACTGCAGTTTTTATTGGCGTTGAGGATTAGAAGGAATCAAAATGAAAGCAGTGTTATGCAGCCAACAAGTGAATCGGAGATGTAGAAATACAAGATTCACCTCAAAGTTATTAAAATAATTAGATTCACGACAAAAAGAAATACATTCAAGCCTTGCATAAAATAAATGTGATAGACCAGTGGACGATGCGTATGTTTGCATCAGCGTTTCTTAATTAACTCGTTTGGAGTTTGCTCATGGGCAAACGAAGCCTTTGGGCACCTTCTTGCCACAGTAGTTAACGAGGAGACTAAGGGAGACGGGGACATTGAGGTTGATGCCGAGGATGTTGGCCCTGATGGCAGTGCAGAGGCACACAGCAGCTTCGAGATCCACCAGTCCCTGGATGAGGGTGCAGCAGGGGGTTTTGGGTGGTTTACCCACGACAGCGTTGATGAGGCCGTTAAGGACGTTGGCGCACACGCCCAACTTTAGGGTATCAATGGGGCACTTGCCACGACCACTGCTGCCACCACCGCCAATTATGCCACCACTGCCGCCGCCAATGACACCCCCACCGTTCCCACCACCTACATTCACACCACCACCTCCGATGTTTATAATCCCACCACCATTGCCTCCGCCAATGATGCCGCCACCATTTCCTCCCCCAATGATTCCACCACCGTTGCCGCCACCTACACCGACGTTGATGCCGCCTCCACTGCTGCCTTTACCACCGGAAGCTCCACCTGTTCCTGGCTTGGAGTGTTTTGGTGCGCAAGGGGTGGCACTGGTGTAAGAGAAGAGCACCAGATTAATGGCAAGAAAGAGAGCCACGACAACTGAGGAGGTGGTGGCCATGGCTTGTTGCTGCAGCGCTGCTTGCTACTTCAGCTACAAGTGCAAGCGCCTCTGCGGAACTGATCTCTTGCTTTGAGTTGAGATGACCTTGGCTGTGGAAGAGGGCGATCATATTTATAGCAACGAGTTGAGGGATCGGGCAACGATGCTGTTTCCGGCCAACAGCCGTCACATGGCACACCAATGCAATAATCGCTTGGTGCGTCCATGTGAGCTCGAGAATAACAAGGACAGATTCTAGCTGGCATAGGAGGCTAGGGACATGCCATCATGCAATTATTCATCCAAAATGGAAACATTGAGGATTTGGAACGTACAGCGGCACAGGGTCCTCCTTCTGAGCCATAGTATTCTCATTGCATTGTTTTATTCGCATCATTATTATATTCAGGCGTCGGGGTTGATGCGAATATGGAATCAGTGTGCAATATTTTGAGCTTGATCCAGCCAGTTTACGTGTACACATGCACAGGAAAGTTGGCAGGATTAGCCTGTGACAGGCGACCACCTAGTTCGTTTCATAACGTGGCTGTATGATGCATATTGGAATGGTCATTACCACCATACAAAGATGACTGGGCCCGAAATTCTTAGATCATGTGGGGGACTGGGGAGATAAGCTGATTCCATACTAAATTCATAGTTAACATTTTTTAACCTTTTGCATGGACATTTATAACCTCTTCAGCCATATAGTTTCAAGGGAACTCCAGAGGTTCTCATTTATTCAACAGGTGGGCTAGAGTCGTGACATGGATATAGGGTTTAAACTTTAGGTGGCATGAAAATTGCATAACCGTTAATACATACATTTGTCACAATTTAGGGGCTTTAGTTGGTTGGCTAACCTTTAGTCGAGATCCGATTAATGGGCTAAGTCACGGGATAGGTCATTCAACTAGAGACCCTAAGGTCCCTAACCCTCAGCTACTAGTTGCCCCATTAGTCGTCTGACTAGTTGGTTAGTAGGTCCGACTAATTGGTTAATTTGTCAATATGATGTCTAGGTCAACATTTTGATGAAAACTCATAGCATAAATAAAAGATTGGTATGATGTCTAGGTCAACAATTTGATGGAAACTCATAGCATAAATAAAAGATTGGTATACAACCACATGCTAATCTGAGGTGCATAGCGAGTAACAAATTAAAATCCAGGTCAAGGTATTAGTAGCATAAGTAGTGTCAATGAAACCATGAAGCCAAGAACAAGGAGGATGAAGTAAAGTAGTAAACTGAAAACTTTGGCATAGAAAAGGGGGAGGCACCCCAACAATAGGCCTCAGAAGCAATAGATACATATCAAAAATCATTTGTACATGTTAGGATCTCCTCTATGGTGCATGATCTCTAAGTCTCTCCAAAGTTACAATGAATTCCTCTTTTCTTTAATTTGGATTGTGGTGTCTTGTACATCTACGTGTAGAAATAGGTGATAAGAGTCTTGAATCTTTCTGATGAATGTAATGCTATTAATTTTATTGTAATCAAGCTTTCTCTTAATTCATTCAGTCCATACGGTTCATATTAAGGAGGCCAAAAGCATTTTTTGTGTGTAAATGACTGTATGTTTTGGTCTGAATATCAAAAAGTATGTTGAATATCAACATGTGTTGATGGTAAAGTGTTTAGTGATAGGCAGAATTGGTGTCTCAAGCGTGTGGTTATGGGACAATTAATGAAAATATATGTGGTTGTTTCCTCATGTTGGGATCAAAGAAGGCAAATAGAAGGATCTTGAAAACCTCTTTTCTCATATTTTGATAAGTAAGAATATGTCGCACCATTTGAGCCATATAAGGAGTTTGATTTTGTGTGGGTTTGTGATGTTCTATATGAAGTTTGTAGGCATGGTCATCCCAGTATGTGAAGTAGAGGTAAGATTTTTTTAGGGAGTATGTGGGTTCCCATATCCATGAGGTGATATTGCTAATGTTTGATTCTAGATGCCTTGTAATGTTGAAAGAGATATCATGTGGGGAGTGGGTTGTAAGATTCTTTTGATTAGTTATTTTTGATGACTTACTAGCAATCTCAATGCTTTTCTAGTAGTATTGTTGAATATAGAGTGTGGGATGTTCATATGAATGGTTTTTTGTTTAATAGTATGCCCTTGGAACCATGGGTCCATCGTAAACTTCATGTTGTTAGCAATATGTGGCGGGGTGCTGATGCAACTTTGAATCAAGTGGATGTGGTGATTGATATGTTTCCAAAGTGGTTATGCCTTTCGACGTTTAATGTTCCACCAAGGATTTTTGTTATGATAGTATTTTTTCTTGACATGTATTTTCCAAATGTTGTTCCTATCAAAGCAGGGTGTTATGATGATTTTAAGGATGAAACAAAGGGCATGCATTTTAATATTGAGAATGCCCCAACCTCTATAAGATTTAGGTGTGAAAATGATATCCTAATTTGCAAAGTGAATTTTGTTCCTAGAATGTTTCCAAAGAAAGACTCTTTTGATGTGGACAATGTATTTGTTAATGTGGGAAGTTAGGCGAATACAATGGATGTATTAGGTGGTCATATGTGTGAGTGAGCTATTGAGGAGAGTGAGTATACCAACTAGATTGAGGAAGTTGGTTTACCAGGAGAACAAACAATGATTGAGTTTAGATATCATAGGGTTCTAGATAGATTTTGGTAAGGGGTTGGGTGAAACAGGAAGTCCAAGGTAGGTGAATGAAAAGTCTTCTATCTTACAATTGAAAAAATATTCATAGCGATGAATTTCCTCTATATTAATATGTGCTCAAATAATTATAGATTTGTGTAGATTTATCCTAAGCCCTGAAATGTATGAGAAGAGTCCCACGATACATATAGTGTTGATGACATTAGTCTCTTCTAGGTTTATGAAGATGATGGTAACATCAACATATTGAATGATGTTTTTTTCATTCTTCGGTGGATGAGATGAGTCTATGTTGAATAACTAGAATGCTCATCTTTATGAGGATGGATGCGACAATGATGAAGATATATGTGTTGGTAAGGTATGCCCATAGAGCCAATAATGTGATGATTGACATGGTATATACCATAAAGGATTTGATCAATACTCATAAAGGCAAGCTTCTAATTCATTTTGTTTCATTTCAATTATGAGATAATGAGGAAACATTATGAATGTCTAAAGAATGATAATACTCAATGATGTATGTCTTCAAGTATGTGACTTGGAGAATGGGATCATATAGATGATTAGAGTATGTGCATTATTATTATGTCCATAGTCAGTTGTTATCATGGAAGGTAGATAGAAACCAGTAACACATAAGATTCGAGTGTGAGTTTGCTGATGACTGAGTCTCATTGGTCATAATATGAAAATATCAAACCAAACACACATATACATGGTAGGGAATAGTGTATTAGACAGACCCACCTTGAGAGTGACACATGGAAACCATCATTGGTAGTCATAGTCATCTCTCATACTGAAGGTGGTGATTGTGATTCTTAGACCTAAAATCACTGCACTCATCACATGTCATTGAGTGTGCTTTGACATCATCAAACACAATCCTAAAACATCAATTATTATAACGGTGATGATTGGGTGACCTTAACACGTGGGGACTGACTGTGAGTGATAGAGATGGGATTTATCCCTCCTACTGGATATTGACATCCTAGCCACTTGATAAGCGAGACTGAGAAATGCATGTGCATGCACATGTGAATCAATATATGATATTGAGGTCACATCATCTTAGACAGTCTTCTCTTGGTTCAAGGAACATGGGTTGAATGTTGAGAGGATGATGACTCCAGGACTCGAGTTCACTCTGGATATCAGAGACAAAGGAATTATACAATCACTGCAACACCTTACATAGATTGTAGGTTGAAGTTGTTCTCCAACTTTCCATTCACTTGGGTAGCATTGATGTGTCACTAGGCACCACTCTCTGCTTGTGATGTCATAAGTTAGTTATGGACATTCACTAGCAACGTGATATGGGACCTATACGGTCACATATATAGAAACTCATCTAGAAGTGGAGTTTAATCTTGAATGATGATTGGATTGATGACTAAAGTGTTTAGGTACTCAATTCATGCAACAGATCATCTAACTACACCCCAGTGGATCGTCTCACTGAGTGAGATGACTGTTTGGTGCATCATACGATTGTGTCAAGTGTTGAGACAACCGTTTGGGTCATTAGGCTGATTAGAAATTGAATTGGCTAATTTTGACCCAAATTGAGGTGTGAATTGACCGGTTCATTCTGATGAACCAACCACATTGGCTCATCTCACAAGAAGACCATCTGGGTGAGTGAGACGACCATATTGCATGTGTGAGATCACTCAGGCAGGCCACAAAAAGGTTCTAGATACTTTCTCAAATTCGTTTCAATTGCACTATTCTTGTGGTGCAAGTAATTAATATTTAGCATTAATCAGAAATGAAATTCCAAATTCATATGCGATTGGGAAACTGCAAAATGACCGTCTTGCAGTGCCATACAACCGTATGGACTACCAGACTATCATTTTGTGTCTTGCAAGTTGTGAAAATTCAAGATCTTCTGGTCCCTTCCACTCCCACATAGATCCCAAACAGACTGCAAACCCTGGCCCTAACCCCACCTATAAATAGATGGGTACTGGGGGCTTTCCAGAACACAAAAATAACATAGACAATTGAGAATCAATTGCTCTGACAATTGTTGTCCTCTCTAGTTGTGGTAACCAAGAGGTCCCAAGCAAGTCCTACCTGACTAGGGAGGGATAGCTATGGGAGAGAACAATTGAGGACCATTGTTGTGAGAGAACAAGTTGGTGACTAGTATACTAACGGGAGGGACAACTCCTTCATGTCTGTTCTACATGAACGACAAGAGTTCTGGTTGATCTATATGGACTACTCTAGAGGAAGGAGTCTTTTGGATGTTGCTAGGAGGGCAATGTCAGCCTGCAAACCGTGATGAGACCACATGAGCCACTGTAGAAGCTGATCAATTCTATCATTTGTGGTGAAGAATGCACAACCATCGTCTAAGTGTAACTAGAAGATAGTTGCAACTGCAATGAGTTGTAGTCACTAGATTTTCTCCAAGACCAGGTTTAACTCGTTAAACCATCCTTCCTATTTCATAGTAGTTGACATGATCTTCCTGTTATGGGAATATGGATAGATAATTTTTTTATTTCTGCTATTATACTGTGTGCCCATATTTCCCAATAGTGGTATCAAAGCCACATCAATTTACTATGTTTAAGGATAATCGATATGATTGAATTTATGGTTTTAGCATATATATATATATATATGTGTGTGTGTGTGTATATATATGTATATATATATATATATACACACACTCACACACACACACACATACATATATGCAATTTACACCCTAAAAGAAGTTTTAATGATGGATGTGTAGCATGGTTATGGCTAAACCTAATATCTGTGTGTGGTTGGATGGATTGATTTTATTCCTATTTATTTCAGTCTACGTAATGAACCTCTACCTCCCTCTTCCCAATGTAAAGTTAATTCTTTCCTACCTTTGCTCTCCTTGAATGTAACTCGAGATTTCTCTTTATAATGTAATAAAGTATCAATAGGATAGTTTCCTTATCTTGCAAAAATGAAGGATATGATCACCGCCAGACAAGACTACCCGTTCATGATACGAGCCGACCATCTAGAGTACCATGGAGGATAGAGCGAAGGAGCCAAGCGATCGCCTAGTGGGCCGAGCTGATTGTCTGGAAGGTGTCTAGACATCAGTTAGATAGGAGGACCAATCGACCATCCAAGAGGCAAGATGACCTATTCAAGGTTTGAGCCAATCTACCCAGATTGGCAAGCATAGATCTACACCAACAACAGGTTCATACATATGATGTTATGATTGGCCTAGGTTGTAGTAATTCCTTGGGGCTCCAAGAAATTCTAGTAGATATGACCATAACCATCATTTTTTGTTTTATATTGCATGTTTACATTGTGGGATATAATATGTATATGATACGTACTATATATGTGGTGATTGGATACAATATATGTACATATATATATGCTATATACAAATATCTTAATCAAAAATATTGAGTCTAAGATGCTTTTCAATAGCAATACACATGAAAATTTTGTTTGACTAAGTGTAGGTTATGCCTTCGTGAGGTGCTTTGTCTACCTCGTGGAAGTGTGATGGTAGTAATGTAGGTTCCACCTTCGCGGGTGCATTATTATTGTATTGGCTATTGGGTTAGGCTTAACTGGTGATTCTTAGAATGTCTAATCTTAGAAGAATCCATATGATCATTGCAAGGAGTTGCACGTATTGTCTATCCAAAATTTCATATGATGCAATTGGAAAAAGTTGCCTACCTTGATAGCTAACTATGTATGTTGATACTCGTCTGGTCATAGTTGAATTATCATGGATCATTGGCTAATTAGAAATTTTTCACTGCAATTTTCTGAATTGGTACTTGAGGGCTACCAATTTGAACAAAATAATTAGAAAGATAATCAACTAAAAATCTAATTATTATCACCCAAATTTTAATCAAATCAAATCAAAATGAGTTTTGACAAAATTGCAAATTCTTTTGTAGGATCAAATGGAAACAAACAAAAATCACTTTTCTATGCAACCGGTCCTTGAGAAGGACAAACTTAACGGGAACAACTTCCATGACTGGTTCAGGATGCTGAGAATTGTTCTCACACGGGAGTGTAAGTTCTATGTCCTGGAGACACCAGAACCTGAAGAACCACCTCAAAATGCACCTAGGTCTGACAAGGATGATTATAAGAAGCATATCGAAGATGACGTGGATGTCAAGTGTCTGATGCTATGTTCCATAAACTATGAGTTGTAGAGGAATCATGAGAACATGGATGTGATTGAGATGGTCACACAACTCAAGAACATGTTCTAAGATCAAGAAAGACAAGAGAGATATGATGTCTCCAAGACATTTTTCAAATGTAACATGGAAGAAGGATATCTAGTAGGCCCTCATGTACTAAAGCTTATGGGGTATGTGGAGAACCTAGTTAGACTAGGATTCGCCTTGGGTTAAGAGTTGGCCACTGACATGATTCTACAATCTCATCTAGAGTCATATAGTCAGTCGGTCATGAACTACAACATGAACGACTTTGACAAAACATTGACAGATTTGTTGGGCATGTTGAGAATAGCTGAGGGACAAATGAAGAAAGACAAACCCAAGTTTGCGATGGTGATCTGCAAGACAAAGGGAAAGTCTAAAGGAAAGGCAAATCTAAGAAGGGTTCTAAAGCTAGCTAGAAGCCCAAGTCTTCATATCTCAAAGCAAATGGAGGAGTGAAGAAAAGAGGCAAATATCACCATTGTCAACAACCTGGACATTAAAAAAGAAATTGCCCTCTCTGGTTAGAGGATCTAAAGAAGAAGAAGGAAGACACTGAGGCATCCACTTTAGGTTTAAACATTATAAGATAAATTTGATTACTTCTTCATTTGTTATGTGATATCAAACAAAGATCTGACACACTTGATGTGTAAGATCTGACAAGAAGTAAAAGCCTTCATAGAAGAACAAAGATGGACAAGGAGGAGCATGAGTTGTAGAAGATTTGGTCTACATTTAAATTTGGTCTAAGTTAAATTTGAACTGCTATTTCTCTATGCCAACAAATGAAAAGATTTACTTTAAAGCATATTGTATGACAAGGATGATAAATCAATAAAGTAAGATATTAATGTTTCTATTTCAAAAGATATGATCTTACCTGGAAATGCCCAAACATCTAAATTGTATTTGTACAAAATATTTTGAGATGAATATTTATAACATCAATACCAAAGTATTATAATTGATAACTCAAGACTATCATCAGCAATAGTCAATTTGGGCGTACATATAAGAAAAGCATGTCTTAAATACATATTGATGTTAATCCAAATTCCCTTGGTTATCAAACCTATGGAAACATGCAAAGCCTTATTTACACAAAAAGTCACATGTCATCCATCACTAGATGAAGTGGGAGGATAAATCTTCCATCATACCTCATGCATGTGATGCATGAATATTGTATGGAATTGAATGCCATAGATAATTACTTATACTTCGTTTCATTTACTGGTAATATGATGATATGTACATAGTAAAATAGAAACATAAATCTTTTGAAGTGTTCAATAAGATTCTAAATTAAGTATAACATTGATAAAAGTATTAAGAAACTTTGATGATATCAAACGTTAAAATACTTTTACATCAATATCTTAAGAACCTTCAAGAAAGAACTGTGATAATGTATCACAAGTCAAATCCATATAATCATAATGATGTGTTAGAATGAAGGAATTATACCATGATTAGTCATGATATAATTACCAATTAATCTAAATCTTATTATATCCTCATAAATATATGCATATTACTAAATCATGTACCATTTTAATGGTTTGTTAGACATCATATTTGATATGATAGGGGAAGTCTCAATATGTCTAAAGGATTGAAAACTACATTGAGAAAGTAGTTTCTTGAAAAGGTTTATCCATAAACCATGACTATTGGATATTACTATTAATCCCTATCCAATGACAAAAATTGTTTTGCTGATAAGATAATGAATTCCTAAAGAATCATAGGAGTAAAAGTAGAACTCGAAATGTTCAAAATCAACAAAAGGCTATAATGAGAACCAAGAGAATCACAAGTTGTTGTGGAATCTCAGGTTCGTCATATAACATAGAATAAAATAGCTCTAGTAAAACACATATGAGATTGGAGTATTGTGAATCCAACAATTTAGATGGGTTGGCTATAACAGGATAAGCCAACTAGTCAACTAGAAGCAATTGAGAACCATAATCTGAGTAATGGCTCAAGGCCATTATGGGATCCATGTAAGCTAACAAGGTAGGATCTTGATAGTGCCACCTAAAGGTATTATACATAAAGGGTGCAATAGGGTCTTGTGGAGAAGACCTACATGGATAACATAAAAGGACAGATTGGTTGGATAAGTTTTTCAAATCAATTCAAGTTATTGAACATGATAGAAATTCTTTTACCAATTGTTAAGCTTGTTGTTGAAGCTAAATAGACTAAAATATTTAGCATACAAAGATTTAAATTGGATTCCTTAAAAGAAATACATCAAAGGATGTGTACATGACACAACCTAAAAGGTTTTATAACTTCAAGAATGCAAATAAAGTCTATAAAATACAAAGTTTAATCTGGGATTGAAACAAGCATCTCAGATGAGGAATCTTTTGACTTTACAATATAGTTAAAGAGTTTGATTTGAATCAAGATAAAAGATGAAATATGTAATTACAAAAGATTTAGTGGGAGCATATATGAATATTCCACATATGATGAGGAATAACATCTCAATATTATGAATATTGAGAGCTGGCATGAGAAAACATCTTCAACAATGAAGGATAAGGTAAAACATCTTATGAGACAAGGATCAAGACTATGAGATAGATCTTGAATGTTTCACAATGGAAGTTTGAGCACACACAATATCAATGCGCTGAAGGAGTTCAACATAGAAGGATTCAATGAGAGAGAATCCAAATTGGTCTCTCATGAACCATAAGTTCCAGTTCTTGTGAAGAATGTAAATGACATGATTAAGATGCCATAGGCTGTAGCAATGGATCTATCATGAAAGTTGTAAATGTGCTTATCCCATATAATTTTGTATGTATAAGACATGACAAGATTATATTGAATTCCAATAAGGGTTATTGGAATGTCATCAAAGATATCCATTAATACTTGAGTAGTATTTAAGGATAGATTGCTAGTAACTAAAGATAGCAATAAAGGAAGAGTTGGATGTAAGGTTTACATCGATGCAAGCTTCCACAATGAAAAATGTGTTAAAAATTAAAACGTGTTTGATTTAAAAATGTTGATTAGTTGGAAGGGTTCTGCACTAATAACCATTAATTCTATTCTACATTAGAAGTCGAGTATACTTGTGTTATGAACACAGAGTGATACTATATGAATCTAAAAGTTCATATGATGAAATTATAGATGTTCCAACCATTGATGACTCAATAGTAATACTATGATAACAATGGAGCTACTTGTTAGGCAAGGAATATCAGATACCATATTACGATAGTTCTTTCTCATATGAGAAATCATATAGTGAAGAGATAAGGAAACATGCAATGTATCGACTAAAAGAAAAGTGTTGCTAACCCACTGAATTAGCACTACGTAGCATAAACATGGTGGATATGTTTAGATCACTAAGAATATGATTCATGGGTGATTGGCTCTATTCCAAGTGGGAGTCTGTTGGTAAGGTATGTTCATAGAGACAATCATGTGATGATTGGCATGGCATATACCATAAAGGATTTGATTAATACTCAAAGGAAAGATTCCAATTCAATATGTTTCATTTTAGTTATGAGATAATGAGGAAACATTATGAATTTCTAAAGAATGACAATACTCAATGATGTATGTCTTCAAGTACGTGACTTAGAGAATGGGATCATATGGATGCTAAGAGTATGTACATTCTTATTATGTTCCTAGTCAGTTGTTACTATGGAAGGTGGATAGACACCAACAACACACAAGACTGGAGTGTGAGCTGGTTAATGACCGAGTCTCATTAATCATGATATGGAAATATCAAACCAAGCACACATATACATGTTACGGAACAGTGTATCAGACAGACCCACCTTGAGATTGACACATGGAAACCATCGTTGGTAGTCATAGTCATCTCTCATAGTAAAGGTGGTGATTGTGAATCTTAGACCTAAAATCACTGCACTCATCACATGTCGTTGGGTACACTTTGACATTATCAAACACAATCCTAAAATATGAGTTGTTATAAGGGTGATTATTGGGTGACTTTGACACATGGGGACTATCTATGAGTGATAGAGATGGGATTTGTCCCTCCTACTAGAGATTGATATCCTGGACACTTGATAAATGAGATTGAGAATGCATGCACATGCACATATGAATCAATATATGATATTGAGGTCACATTATCTCAGACAGTCTGCTCTTGATTCAACGAACATGGGTTGAACATTGTGAGGATGACAACTCCATGCCTCGAGTTCACTCTAGATATCATAGACAAATGAATTATACAATCACTACAACACCTTACACAGATTGTAGGTTGAAGTTGTTCTCCAACTTTCCATTCTCTTGGGTAGCATTAATGTGTGACTAGGTACCACTCTCTACTTGTGATGTCATAAATTAGTTATGGACATGCACAACCAACGTGATATGGGACCTATAGGGTCACACACATAGGTACTCATCTAGAAGAGGAGTTTAATCTTGAATGATGATTGATTGATTACTAAAATGTTTAGGTACTTAATTCACGTAACATATCAGATTAATACAACCCAAACGATTGTATCGCAGTGCGAGATAGTTTTTTTTTGCACCAGATAATTGTCTCAAGTATTGAGATGGCTATTTGGGTCGTTAGGCTAATTCGAGATTGAATTGGCTAATTTTTGCCCAAACTAAGGTGTGACCGTCTGGTTCATTATGATGAACCAACTAGTTTGGCCCAGCTCACTAGATGACCATATGGGTGAGTGAGATGACCGTCTCTCATGTGAAAGATCACTTAGTTAGGCCAGAGAAAGGTTCTAGATACTTCCCCAAATTTGTTTCATTTGCACAATTCTTATCGTGTAAGGAATTAATGTTTAGCATTACTGGAAAATGAAATTCTAAATTCATATGCGATTGAGAAATAGTGAAATGAATGTGTGGACTTCCATATGACAGTTTCGTGTCTCATAGGTTGTGAAAATTCAAGATCTTTTGGTCCCTTCCACTCCCACATAGATCCCGAACAAATTGGGAACCATGGCCCTAACCATGCCTATAAATAGAGGGGTGTTGGGGGCTTCCCAGAGCACAACAATAACACCAGACAATTGAGAATCAATTTCACTGACAATTATTGTCTTCTCTAGTTGTGGTAACTAAGAGAGCCCAAGCTAGTCCTACCCAGCTATGGAGGGATAGCTACGAGAGAGAACAACTGAGGATCATTGTTGTGGGAGAGCAAGTTGGTGACTAGTACACCAACGAGAGTGACAAATCCTTCTTATCTATTCTAGTTGAATGGTAGGATTTCTAGTTGGTCCATGT